>DF359768.1:3885-69697 GCA_000787875.1 Solanum virginianum
CAAGAGAGTTTAAACAAGTAATTTTTTTTTTGAAATTTTGTGATATTAAATTTAAAATATATAACATATGCCAAACTATCTAATAATTTTTTTAGTCTTAAATGTGTCATTTAGAATTGCAAAAAAAAAAAATTGCTAAAAAAAAGAAATGGATTAAGAAAAAGAAAAAAGGTAGGAAACAAATTGAAAATAATGCAGAAAAATTTAGGAAAAAGTATACAAAATATACCTAATGGGAAATTATTTACTCTTAATGAACCAAATTTAAACTATTTACCTTTAATGGAACCATGACCCAAACTATTTACCTTCTTACCCCACCTTTTCCTTTTTATTTTCATGCTGACATCAGCATGAATATTATGAAATAATCGTCTATGATACTCCAATGGTATATATACACCATATCGGTATCATATAAAATGAACTCAATCCTTTGTGATATTTTAGCGGTATATTAATACCCAATTGGTATTATATAGGATTATGGTTTTTTTAGAACTAAATAAGAAACAAATAAAAAATTATTAAACTCTAAATTAGTAGAAAATGTAGTCGTTGTGATACTCCGTCAATATATTTATACCATATCGATATCGTAGAGGACTAGAAAATTATTAAAGTTATAAAATTATTTATTAAGCTCTAAATTAGTAGAAAATATATTCTTATGATACTCCGTCGGTATGTTAATACCCTATCAATATCATATCATTTTGAGCTATTTTTTAATAAATAAAATAATTAAGAGAAAATTAAAGCTACAAACTTATTTATTAAATTTTAAATTAGTAGAAAATATATTTTTTATGATACTCTATCGATGTATTAATATCATATCAATATCATATGAGATTGAGTTTAATCCTCTGTCAGTATATATCATATATGGGAGGCGCTAATATCAACGTGCAAATTTTAATAATGAGAAGATAAATTTTAATTGTAAAAAAATATATCAATATAAATAGTTTGCTTTACCGACGTAAACTTAGATGTTTGAAATTTAAGCTATAGTACAATGTATAGATGATGATAGGTACAACCTTCCCTATACAAAGTCATGTCATGAGCTAAGTATGTATTGATGAGGATGGGTACAACTTTTCCTTTACACAATCCAGGCAGGGAGTGACTCATTGAGTGCTAGTATATGTGGGTTATGACTACTCGAAAAAAAAAGAAAAGGAAAAAACGAAAGAGGCATTGCTGTTTGTTTGTACAGTATGTTTCTGTCCTTTCTTTCCATATGATACACAGATTGTTCTGAATGCAATTTTGCATAAAATCATCTATTTGTTCTTCATTTCCGGATCCAAACGGGCCAATTGATTCTGAGATCCTTCATTTGCATCTTCCCCGGATCTCCATTTGATTGTGTTAAATTAACTTGTAAATAGTTAAAGAAGTCAGCACCCCTGGATCTGATCGAGCTTTCCCGTAGTTTCAAGACGGACCCAATCATGAACCCCTTTTCCTCCGGCACGCGTCTCAGGTTAGTTTTGAACCATCCCTCATTTGCCGCAATGTCATTGTTCTTTAGTTGTGTAAATCCGCTGAAATCTACTAATTCCATTGTTTCATAGAGGATCTATAGTACACCCGACTGCTTTCGAATTGAGGGTGATTGTTGTTGTGTTATGGGTAATGGATTGGTACCCATGTTTGGGTTAATGTTGCATTTATTTTAGGGCTATTTTCAGGTAACGTTTTACTTGGTTGTAGGGGGTTTAAGCTTGAACCATTATTGTCTTGTCATTTTGTTTGTTTCTTCAATTTCTTCTTTAAGAAATTGTCCATGGAGTTTATTGGTTTAGTGCTATGCTGAAACACAACATTTCAGAAATGGTTGACGTTGCATAGTTTAAGCTAAAAGTCTGGAACTGAGCTGGTTCTGGGCTCAGTTAAGAGCAAGGAGGAATTATTTGAATTTGATGATTGATCAGAATGAAAATGCTGGTGGTGTTATACCGATCATACTCATATTGGACGCTAAGAGTGTGTTCCGTTGGAAGGAAAATGTTTTCTGGGAAGATAAGTGCATTTCTTACTTATTATCTTATGTTTGATATGTAAGCACAAATTATTAGCCTAAAAGCATTTGCATATGATCTAGACAAACAAAATGGGAAGTGGGGGTGGGGTGGTGGGGCTGGGGCTGAAGATGAGGTGTGATGGAGGGTGGAGAGGACACAATCAATGTAGAATACCACTTGTAAAACTTGTTTTCCGTACTTCTATTAGGGAAATCATTTTTCTTATTTTTAAGGAACTTATTTTCCTAGAGAATGTTTTTCAAAGATTTTGACCAACTGAAGATGGAAAATTGGAAAACATTTTCTAGAAAATGTTTTTTTTTTCCATAGCGAACACACCCAAAATCTCAAAATCCATGATCAGGCATCTTTAAACCATGAAACATAGTGTTCAGTGGATGACCTGTGCAGCTGTGAAACAATATATCATGCAAGTGTTATGTGATGTGGCTCCCTAAAATGCATTATTGTAGTGATTAGTACCATTAGTTGCCTTAAATCTCTTAACTCGATAGTTATAATTTTAGCTTTTGTCTTTTACCACTAGAAAGACTAATTTTATGACAATCTAAATTTAATTGCTTGTTTTTCTCTACTCTTTCTTTAATTCTCATCATTGGATTGTTATAGTCATAGACTCTACAATCTGGACAATACACAAGAAATGAAGATCAGCATGTTCCTTTTTTGTATATATATCAAGGTAACAACATACCCAGTATAGTCCCACATGGTGTTTATCTGTATCAAGATATGTATTGGAATGTCCATTATTTTGTCAGCACAGGAAGCTTTTTAGTAATCCTAGATTGCTAAAAAATGAAACATATAAATGCATTCACTGATTTCCAGATTGTTCTGTAATGCCAATCTGAGAGAAAGATCAAACTGAAGGATCCTCCCAATGTGTCATGTTGTCTATACTTTTAGCTTATTACTTAATATCATGTTTACATAGTATTCAAACCCTTTTGGTGGCGGCTTCTGTTAGAGCTGGCGTCTTCTTTTCCTCAATGACTTGGTCTTAGAAGTGAGAGTGTGGCTTGGTCCTTTGTTATGATGTTGGATTTTCCATAACCTTTGTATATTTAGTATATGGTGCTTTGAAGAAATTGTTGGTTGCTAATATAAAATACGGCCAATAAGTATAAAAATTGAGGTTATCTGTATATGATATTTGGCTATCTATGGAAGAATGATCTCTCAGATGTAAGGATTTGCTTAATGTAATGTAGAGATTCAAAGTTATGAAAGAATGTGTTTTTTCATGAGTCTATGTGATTGTCTATTCTTTTCTACACTGAAGCATGCTGCTATTTCTTGGCTGCATGAGCTTGGCAGCTTGCTCAAACTTGTTTAGAATTGAGGTGTAGTAGTAGTTGTTGTTATGTTGTCTAATCATTATTCTGAAAAGTTGTGGTTTTAGTTTTGTCCAAGTTGGCAGTTTGTTAGCTTCTTCTTTGGACTCCCATTAGTTTACACAAGGGTTGGTAGTTGGTATGTTACTTGTTTTAAATTAAACCAAACTGAACTAAAAGTTTTTTCTTTATAAAAGCACTTTTAGTGTATTTTGTCTTAATTTAATCGTGTTCTGCTTTCTACATATTCCAGGTCACGTGTAACACTTATACACATGGTTTCAGTTTCCTCTGAATTGATGGTTTTACAGCTTTGTTTGCGCCTCTGCCGCTTTGTCTTATACCAGCCTTCATCTGATATAGGACAGGACTGCTATTCTTTCTCTTTATTTAGTTTTGGAATTGTTTCTGGCGGGTGGGACAACAGTGGGGATGGATCCTAAGAAGTGTAACTCATTAAGGATTATTATTTTCTCACAGCGTTCAGGAATCAAGAATTAACTGCATTACGATATTTTTTTTATGAAATAATATTTCTCTTCAGCTACTGACTGACTATATCATTTTATTTCTTCCATCCTTTCACAAACATTCCCACAGGTAAAAGAAAAAGTGTGTAAGGATGCTGATGCTAAGTTTGTCTGTCAGATTCTGTTTTGTTAACTAAAGATGCTTAGTTCATAAGATAGCATATGTGTGATAAAGAATGTACCCTTATTGTTCCAAAGCAGGGACATGATTCGGGCTATCCGTGCTTGCAAAACTGCAGCAGAAGAGCGTGGCGTGGTAAGAAAGGAGTGTGCTGCGATTAGAGCTTCAATCAGTGAAAATGATCCAGATTATCGACATCGTAATCTTGCAAAACTAATGTTTATTCACATGCTTGGTTACCCAACACATTTTGGTCAAATGGAATGCTTGAAGTTAATTGCATCTCCGGGATTCCCAGAGAAACGAATAGGATATCTTGGTCTAATGTTGCTGCTTGATGAAAGACAAGAAGTTCTCATGTTGGTCACAAATTCTATAAAACAGTATCCATTTCAGGCTTACTTCTTTTATAGTGGTGTCTATTTGGTTTTCTTTCCATCTCTACATTAGTAGAAGTCACTTGAATAATTAGACCTAATTAAAATGATTGAAGGAAGAATTACTGGAGAAAGGTTTTTGCATATTTTCACTTTTGGTTCTTTCAAAAAACAACTAAAATTCATAAGCTGTTGCCTGTTGATCTGTCCCCCCAAAAGAGAAAAAAATAGAATAAAAAAAAGAGAAAAGCTATTGTTGGTCATTTCATTCGGAAGATGGAATTTGATTTTATGAGACATCTTAACTTTTAATAGAGATCTTAATCACACTAACCAATATATTGTTGGCCTTGCACTTTGCGCCTTGGGAAACATTTGTTCTGCAGAAATGGCTCGTGATTTAGCACCTGAAGTTGAAAGGTTACTTCAGTTTAGAGATCCTAATATCCGAAAGAAGGTAAGTCTTATATCTCTTGCTAATAGATAAAGTTCTTTTAAATTGTTGAAGTTCCACTGGATTAAGCTTGCATGCACAAACTTGTTAAATATTAATTTCTTAAAGAACTTCATTGATGAGTCAGTTAAAGTTGAGGCCGTCTGTACAAAACTGTGGGGATGTTGAGTTAAAAGGAAAAGACAAAATACTCAACGCATGTGTGGAAACACTGATAGTTTAATAGGAATTTCCGTATGTCGTTTTTGGGAAAGTGAACTTGCTCAATTTTATTATGATGTCTGTGGGATGTGTGATCCAATCTGTGCGTGAGAAACAAGGAATTTATCAGGAGTTTCAGGATTTGTGATTAGAAGGTGGCTTTTCCTTGACCAGCAGTAATATGGAGACTGTTCTTCAGAGATATTTGGCTATCTATGGAAGAATGATCTCTCAGATGTAAGGATTTGCTTAATGTAATGTAGAGATTCAAAGTTATGAAAGAATGTGCCTTCATTTATGCAATCCTAGATGGTGAAATTTGTATTATCCTTTTAGCAGAGCTATCATGAAACTTCATGTGGGAATTGGGAATAAATATGGATGAAAATTGACAACTGATTATCCTAAGCAATTAAATGTTCTTGCTTGATGTTGATCGCTGAACAGAAAATTGACTCCATAATCAAGTTAAATATGGGGAAAAGCAGACTCAGATTACTTTGTCTTAGTGGAGTCACCAAAGCAGACCATGCATTGTTTTATGAGTAGCTATTACCATTAGGTCTCTAGGCATATCTTATCACATCCTTTTGGAAACCGTGCATTTATGTGAATACTTCCCATAGTCAACCATCAAATTTTCCTTTGTGAACTATCATCTAGGGCTCCACTAAGGAAGGGTAGCCCAGTGAAAGGACTTCTACCTCCAACTGTGTAGTTATTCAAGTCACCAAGGAGCAAAGTAGGAATGGGCCAATTTTGACTCTTGCATAGGAGCGCGGAGAAGAGAGGTTTGGTAATGGGTGGGGTTTGCCATATAAGAAAATCAATCCTCTTGGGCTCCGATTCTAGTTTATCACTCTTTCTATTTCTCAGTGGCTTCTCTTGAACAAGATTGACTTATGCATATTATTCAAAGCAATCCATCGTTCTTTAAGTATTCTCTTCTGTGTATTTAAGCAGTAAGTGGTCTGATGTGTTTTTGTTCCTAAACTTCTATATGTTTGTTACCAACATTTATTCACTTTGGTCTACTGTAGGCAGCTCTTTGCTCTATAAGAATTATAAAGAAGGTCCCAGATCTTGCCGAAAATTTTATTAACCCTGTAGCTGCCTTGCTAAAAGAGAAGCACCATGGAGTCCTCATCACTGGTGTCCAGCTTTGTGCAGATCTATGTAAAGTTAGTACAGAGGCCCTTGACTATTTTAGAAAGGTAAGATTAATATATTGCTACTTGTACATTCTGTCACTAGGACTATGTAAAGTTAGTACAGAGGCCCTTGACTATTTTAGAAAGGTAAGATTAATATATTGCTACTTGTACATTCTGTCACTAGGACTATGTAAAGTTAGTACAGAGGCCCTTGACTATTTTAGAAAGGTAAGATTAATATATTGCTACTTGTACATTCTGTCACTAGGACTATGTAAAGTTAGTACAGAGGCCCTTGACTATTTTAGAAAGGTAAGATTAATATGTTGCTACTTGTACATTCTGTCACTAGGAAATTTGTGACCTTGGTATTGCTTGTTCTTTATCCATTTTTGTGGCATTCTTCTCTTGAATGCAGTTCTAAGAAACTATTGTCATGAAAGGAACACATCTCCATTTTAACTGGTGTACAACTCTAAATACAGACACAGCTATCTAAAAAACCAGCATTTTTCTCTTTCTACAGCTCTTTCCAGCTCTAGTCAGGGGATTTGATCTTCTTAAATAAAATTTGGGAACCTGGGACCAAAAGAAAAGGATACTATAATCAAAATTGACGGGAATGTATGCACTGATAAAGAAGGCGGTAAACTACGACCTCTCTGCCAAATGGAAAAAAGGGGGTAAATATAGAGAAAGGGGGAGAAAAGGTGGTAGGAGATATTCTGATTGGTATTAAGATTTCCAATTCCATGGCCTTACCCTATATACTTGTTTGGAGCATGACGTATGTGATGATAACTCTAGATTTTACTATCTTTTGTGTTAGGATTTTGAGTTTCTTCAAGTACTTTTTGTGATTTTGGGCTTTGCCAGTATCATTCTTGTGTTTACTATTGTTCTTTTTCCCCCTTCTGGTTCTACAAGGATGTATTTTGTTTACTTTTTAAAAACAAACAAACAGATAAACAAAAAAGAAATATTGTTTTTTACACACAGTCCATATAATTGCTGATTTAGTGCTTGTTCAAATTTAGTAATTCATTTATTTTTCTTGATAACGTTGGGAAAATCTATGACTGATACTTGTCACTAACTGGTTTGTGTGGAAGGTAAGAAAGAAATGCCAAGAAACGTTCTAGAAATTTCTGTTCTCTTATTGGGTATGCAAAATGGAAATTATAATCCTCTCGGACCCGCAAATTTTCTCAATAGATCAACAAAAAATCTTATTTTCTTTCATGCTTCCCTTTTCAGCCCAAAAAGGAAAGCTAGTGTGTGTTTGGATTGACTTATTTTAAATGATGACTTCTGGCTTTTAAGCTCTTTCTTAGTTTTGAAAGTGTTTGGGTAATACAAAAAATGATTTAAAGCACTTTCTTTTAGATTGAAAAAGTACAAAAAAAGCCAAAATCCAGAAGTTGGATGTTCCAAACTTGTAGCTTTTAGCTTTTAACTTATAAGCCACATAAAAACAATCAATCCAAACACCCCCTTAATACTTTTCTATCACTCTTCCCAGTTTCCCTCATTTTATTTCTCTTCCTTCGTCTGTCCATTTTTGGTCTCCAAACCAAAGGGTAATAATCTGCTTTGGTGTGTCAACTTGGTACCATATAAGTACAATCATGAAGGTAAAAGGACAAAGTTGAAGATGTTCCCTTAGGGCCGGGGTGGGGGTGGGGGGCAACACTAGGAGAGACATTTCTTTTCTATTACATATATATAAGTGGCAATAAGCAGACACGTCTCAGTCGACATGTTTGCTTCAGTAGGCACCTAAGCAGGCAACTGCTGATTGACGTGTCTGCTTAAGCAGGCAACTGTGCATAAACAGGCATGCCTCTATCGACATGCCTGCTTTAGCGGTTTGCTTGAGCAGGCAATTAAGCAATCAGCTGCCGATTGACGTGTCTGCTAAAGCAGGCAACTGCAACTTAATTTTTTACTTTATCGTGGCAGTTAAGCAGACAGCTAGCGATTGACTTGTCTGCTTAAGTTGGCAGCCGGCGTTTGACGTGTCTGCTTAAGCAGATAGCTGCAACGTATTTTTATTTTATCGTTTCTATTGATTATTTCCTCAGTTGCTTCAAGTGTGATTTGCAATGTTACCCTTAATAAATGATTTTATTTTATATGTGCAACATAATTTGAACAACATAAAATATAGTATAAGTCACAATAAAAAATTTAGAAAATATATCTAAAAAATATATTAATATCATATAAATTGAGATTAAAAAATAACAGATATTGAGCTCTATTAACCAGTTGTTTGATAAGTTAAATATCAACAACAACAACAACATACCCAGTGAAATCTCACAAGTAGGGTCTGGGGAGGGTAAAATGTACGTAGCACTTACCACTACCTCAAAAAGATAGATAGGCTATTTCCAGTGTTAGAATAGGAATTGGAACAAGAATAATATCTAAAATCCTACTTAGAATAGGATTAGAAATAGTAATGGTATTAGAATCCTACTTGGAAAAGGATTGTATTATAGTATCCTAGTTGGAAAAGGAGTCTAAGATAGTATCTATAAATAGGATCTCAATGTAATAATGTAGGGAACAATTCAATAATATTCTTTCCCAGTATTTTTCACATGGTATCAAATCTTCTGTGATCTTGGTAGAAAATCAAAAAGCTTCCGTTGCCAGTGGGCGACTATGACCCATATATGCCGCTTGTCTGGCCAATGATTATGTCAATAAAATTTGGGTCATCATGTATCTTTTTGGTGACTAGTTTCTCATATCCGGATTGACATAGCATCCAATTCCAGTTATTTGCTATATCTATTTGTTCTGATCAATCTGAATTATTCCTATGTCTTATAGTTTGAATTACTATATTTTGGCTTTTTCAATTCAATTTGCGTAGCACCGCGCCATCTTCCGGTGACTACTTTCTTATTTGTGTTGGGTCGTGCCATCATTTCGACCCTATCCATACGATTTCTCTTTTTCAATAGGGTTGTACCGTCAATACAACCTACCTATATAATTTCTATTTTCCAGTAGGGTCATGCCATCATTCTGACCCTACTCATATAATTCTCTTTTTCAGTAAAGTCGTGTCATCATTCCGATCGTACCATATAATTTTATTTCTCAATTTATGACCACTTTCAGCCATCAAATATCCCACGCATGAGCAAGTTCTGACCAGTTTTACAGTGACTTTTTTAGCAATTTTGAGATGAACCATATTGCCATTCTCCTTTGACCTTTTAATCATTTCAACATTAAGAATGCTTTGTAGAATAGGAATATGAACAAGAATAATATCTACAATCCTACTTAGAATAGGATTAGGAATAGTAATAGTATATAGAATCCTATTTGGAAAAGGATTTTATTATAGTATCCTAGTTGGAAAAAGAGTCCAAGACAGTATCTATAAATAGGGTCTCAATGTAATAATGTAAAAAACAATTCAATACTCCCTTCGTCCCATCTTATGTGGCACCCTTTGACTTGACACGGTGTTTAAGAAAAAAAGTAAGACTTTTGAAACTTGTGGTCTAAAATCATTCTGAGATATTTGTGTGGTTGAGAATCATTTCATTAAGGATAAAAGGGGAATTTTAAAGTTAAATTGTTTCCAATTAAAGTAAGGTGACATTCTTTTTGGGACGAACCAAAAAGGAAAGGGTGCCACATAAAATGGGACAGAGGGAGTAATATTCTTCCCCAATATTTTTCACATCCAGAAGACCCTCAACTCAAATATATCAGCCCCAAAAGTAGAAAATACTAGACATGGAAAAATGACTAGAGTGAAAAGCAATTGATAATTTTATAACTACAATAAAAATAACAAAAAAATTGATGGAAAATAATAATACATATATAAAGACGCGACTATTCCTAATAACCTAGTATATCACAGGGCAAGACATTATCCTATCCCTACTAGCCTACTATCCTTCCACCCTGATACACGACCTCCAATCCTTTTTATCTAAGGTCATGTCCTCAGTGATATGAAGATGCGCTATATCCTGTCTAATTACCTCTCCCAAATACTTTTTCGGTGCACCTCTACCCCTCTGTGTAACCCCTAAATCTAGCCTCTCGCAGCTCCTGACAGGAGTGACTACACTACTCCTCTGCACATGCCCAAACCATTGCAATCTCGCTTCTCTCATCTTGTTTTCCACATAGGCGACACCTAACTTCTCCCGAATGACTTCCTAATCTTATCATCCCTTGTATGTCCACACATCCATTTCAACATCCTCATTTCTACAGCCTGCATCTTTTGAGTATGCGAGTTTTTGATTGGTGAGCACTTCGCCCCATATAGCAAAGCCGGTCTAATCACCATTCGGTAAAACTTACCTTTAAGTTTAGGTGGTATCTTCTTATCATACAATACTCCATAGGTCATCCATGTTGCCCTAGTACAATGTGTGACATCATCACCGATATCACCACCACTTTGGATGATAGACCCAAGATATTTAAAGCTTTCTTTCTTGGGAATAGATTGAGTGGCAAGCCTCACTTTGATGTCTGCTTCATCTCTCACAACTCTGAATTTGCATTCTTAAGTATTCTGTTTTGGTCCTGCTCAATTTGAACTCTTTGGACTCCAAAGTATGTCTCTAAACTTCCAACCTATCATTAGCTTTATACCGAGTCTTATCAATCAGTACTATGTCACCCGCAAATAGCATACACCATGGGACCTTCTCCTGAATAAACCGTGTTAGCTCATCCATCACTAAGGCAAAAAGAGAAGGGCTCAACACAGATCCCTGATGAAGTCCCATCTCAACAGGAAAATACTCCGAGTCTCCTCCCACCGTTCTTACTCGAATTTTGTATACTTCATACATGTCCTTTATCACCTTAATATACATCATTGGAACACCTTTCGCTTCTAGACACCTCCATAAAATAACCCTCGACACTTTATCATAGGCCTTCTCAAGATCAATGAATACCACATAGAGGTCGCTCTTTCTTTCCCTATATTTCTCCACCAGTCTCTGAAACAAGATGGATTGCTTCAGTAGTCGATCGCTCCGGCATGAATCCGAACTAATTCTCTGAAATAGACACTCCTGTTCTCACCGTAATCTCCGCCATTCTTTCTGGACCTTCATAGTGTGGCTTAGCAACTTGGTACAACTATAATTGTTATAGTTTTGAATATTACCCTTGTCTTGTGCAATGGAACCATTGTACTCCTCCGTTCATCGGGCATCTTAGCAGTTTTCAAAATATCATTAAACAACCTAGTCAACCACTCCATACCATCCTTGGCAGTACTCTTCCAAAAATCCACTGGAGTCGTATCGAGTCTGATCTCTCTCCCTCTGTCCATCCTACTAATAAAACGTCTAACCTCCTCGATGCTAAAATGCCTGCAGTAATCAAAATCACGATGACTATTAGAGTGCGCCAAATCATCCAGCTCAATATTTTCGTCCCCTTTTTCATTTAAGAATTTGTGAAAGTAAGCTTGCCACCTTTGCTTAATGGAAGTCTCGTCTGCCAACACCTCACTATCCTCATCCTTGATGCACTTTACTTGGTCCGAGTCGCGAGTTTTTCTCTCTTTTTTTAGTCTATACAATCTCTTTTCCCCGCCTTTTTCTCTTAGCTCGACATAAAAACGTTCAAATGTTTAGGGGTGGCAAAATTAAACCCAACCCGCTCAACTCACCCAACCCGTTGAAGTTTAACCCACCTATTTATTAGCTCAATTCATCTCAACCCAACCCATTTCTACCCATTTAAAATTGGGTTGTTATTCAACCCAAATTGACTCAAAAGAGATTTTTTCAAAATATTTTTATAACATTTTTTTTTAATTTGATATGTTTTATATAGCCAAAATAAAGAAAAATATAATTTAATTGAGTACTAAAATATTGAAAAGAACAAATAAAGTAAAACTTAGGAGAAGTTGGGTCAGGTTGGGTCTTGACCCGCTCTATAACCCATTACTCAACCCGTTTTGACCCAAGCATATTTTGGGTTGGGTTGGGTCTTGACCCATTTGTTGTCTCGACCCATTATAACTCGCTTAAATTTGACCCAACCCACCCAATTGCAACCCCTATAAATGTTGTCTTCTTAGCACTCATGACCGCCATCTTCGCTGTCTTATAGATATCCTTAAGCCTCCGTTTTTCATCCTTATTCATACATTCCAACCACTTTGTATAGGCAACTTTTTTAGCTTTTACTTTGCCTTGAACTTCTCCACTCCACCACAAATCACCTCGATATCCACCAAAGGCCCCTCCCGATACCCCTAGTATCTCGGTAACTACTTTTCTAATGAAACCAGCAGTAGTGTCCCATATGTTGTTCACATTCCCGCTACTACTCCAAGCCCCCAAACTACTCAAATTTTCCTCCCATCTCCCGAAAAAAAGCCAGGAGTCGGGCCTTCCCATCTAATCCTCAATTGGATATAAATAACCTTCTTCCTCTTATCCCTTTTAATCTCTAAATCCATCACCAAAACCCTACATTGAGTGGAAATATTTTCCTTTGGAATAACCTTCCAATGCTTACAAAGGCTTCTATCACCTTCAGAGGAGTAAGTAATCAATCTGAGTCGTAGTTACCGTACTACGAAAAGTAATAAGTGATTTTTCCTCTTTGGGAAACATGAGTTAGCAATAACCAACTCAAAGGCTTTAGCAAAATTAAAGAGAGATATCCCACCTTCGTTCCTCTCCCCATAGCCAAAGCTTCCATGAACCTCATTAAACCAAACCACTAGAAGTTGCACTGAATGCCCATTAAAGTCTCCCCCAATGAAGATCTTTTCTATGTCCAGTATACCTTTCACAACCTTATCCAAATCCTCCCAAAAGAGCTTTTTGACTTCCTCATCCAACCCCACTTGAGGCGCATAGGCACTAACTACATTCACTAAATGTCTACCGATAACAAGTTTACTGGACATCATCCTATCATTTATCCTCCTGGCCTTAACCACATACTCCTCAAGGTCCTCATCTACTGGGATACCTACTCTATTTCTATTCATAGAGCCACCAGAGTATCATAATTTAAACCCGTCCACGTCCCGTGCTTTGGTACCTACCCATTTGGTCTCCTGAACACACGCTACATTAATTTGTCTCTTCTTAAGACTCTTCACTAGTTCTACGGATTTCCCTGTAAGCGATTCTATGTTCCACGACCCTATTCTCAACTTAAGTAAGCCCGTCCCCTTCTTACCACTACTACCCCTCGGCTCCAACCCCAACCAAAGACATGACCCTAGTCCACCATCAATCATCAATGCCACTAAACTAAGAACATATAACTAGATATACTACAGTATGAGAAGATATAAGCACTCAAAATTAACAGCCCAACCGTACAATATTATATAAGAGGTCAACAGCAAACAATAAGAACGATGTATAAAGAATAAACGGGATAATGATGAAATCAATATGCTAGTGCAAGAGGGAGCAGCACAATAAGTCGCAAAGAAGGAATAATAAACTCAACAGAATAAAACAACTAAACCCAGAAATTATTCAAGAAACAGAATATATAAAAGACAAGATGCTTTGGCAATAATATAGCAGTTGATTCACGGAATAGTGAATATACAGTAATTTGGAAGATATCGCCTGGTTAATGTGAAAAATTATGGCGGATATGTACTGAATGTCGCTGGAAATGTATAGCCGTTGCTGGAGTCTTACTGAAGCAACTTTGCCGGAAAAAACCTTGTCGGAATTAATGGCATCTTCCAAAACTTCCTGTCAGAATTACTAGTTACAGGTGGCGCGAGACACAGCGGGGTGGTGGAACAGCGGTGACGGTAGCAGACTGTTGGCCGTTTGGTTTTGTCCGAGTGTGTGTTTGTTGCTATGATTCACCGGCAGAAATTGCCAGCTGATGAGAGGGTTTGTTAGAAATTAGGGTTTTTCGTAAGATATGGAAGAAGATTGTTGAGCAAACTTAATAAGTTAAATATCATTTTATTTATTTTTTAAGATGGTTCCTAATTTATAAGGGGTCGTTTGGTTGCTAGTTAGGAGGTGATTTATTCATGTATTAAATCCTACATAACTTGTACATTGTTTGGTAGCATTATTTTGTTATGTATAAAAATTCAATACACCAAATTTTGGTGTTTGTTTAATAATTTGGAATCTTGCATAAGTAATACATGTAAAAGTTATGAGAGTATCTATGTACTATTTTATATAGGATCGAAGATGAGATAACTAATACATAAAATAACTAAGCCCTGTATAACACAATCCTACATAACTAAAACTTGCGTAACTCTAAACCAGCAACCACATGACACGTAAGTTCATTTGGGCCTCGTAAGCTACTGTCATTCTCCTGTCAGGCCTAACCAACTACCTATGCAAGAAGATTTTATGCTAAAAGTGCATATGAAACAATAAGAACTCTTAAATCTCTTTGAGCTCTTCCTTGTTGCTTTGAACATCCTCCCAACCTTCCTTTGCAAATGCCTAAAAGAGGCATAATGGGCTAAGTTTCATGCTGCTTTCGTTCCATATACATGTTTTGGAGCAGAAATCTTGCTTGTTGTAACTTTTGAGATTGCAGTATTTTTATGGAAGTAGTATTTTTTGCTGAGATTTCTGCTTTACAGAAAGTTTTATCTGACCTGTTAAGTTAGATTTGATCTAAGTTGCTCGGACTCGGGTGCGGGTGTTCGATACGGGTGCGGATCTAGAGGTCAGATCCTTCATGATCTAATTTTTAAGATTTGGGGATATGGATCCATGTATGGATATGGGTGCGGGGATTAGCCTAAAAATAATCAAAATATCTAAAAATAGAGTGGTAAAACCTAAATTATGAGATATTATGTGGAGAACTTGAAGAGAATCCTAAAAGGAGATTAAAGAAAAAAGCATGACATAGAAGTTTCTATATAAAAGGTACTCCATTTTCTTCAATTTCGCCTTAGCTTTTGTATTGATTGCAGAAATCATTAAAATTGTCCAAACTTTCCCCATCGATTTTGGTCAAAGCACCCAAAACCGGTTGACGAAATCGGACACGGATCTCACACCCTCATCCACACCCATGTCGTGTTGACACGGGTGCGGCACCAAAAGTGTACAGTCCGAGCAACTTAGGATTTGATATTATGCCTTTACTTTTATTGGTCGAAGAACGCTTTTGGGGTCTTGGCCTATCTTTCATTCTGATCCTTCCTTTCTACACCTAGGACTCTCCTGTTTGATGTTCCAACTGAAAAGAGTGATTAACCTTGCACAGGTATTTTCTTAAATTCACCTGTGTCATGATTGATTGGGATGAAAAGAAAGAGGTGGGATGATATGAAATAAAAGAGGAGGTATAATTTTGTGTCTCTATGGTTAAATATGAGGTATAAGAGGAAATGCGTTATTCTTTCAGTCTCTTGACACCTCTGATATTTAAGGGGAGGGTGACGTAAATGTTGTTTACTTATCTCCTTTAGACCCAAAAACTAGAGGTAAATGATGAATATTATGGCAGTAATCAATGATCCCATTTCCACATTTTTATGCTTCACCTTGCCTTCCATTGTATTAAACATTTTGTTGAAAAATTCTGTGCATAAGCTTTGAACTTAAATGCTTATTTGAATTATGAATAGATAAGATATAAAGGTTTATTTCAGTTCAACTAGGCATTTTACATTTTCCTTTTTGTTTTGTTTCTGTTCATCCGTGTTTGTAGAAATGCACAGATGGTTTAGTGAAAGTGCTAAAGGATGTTGCCAATAGCCCGTATGCACCTGAATATGACATTTCCGGCATTTCAGACCCTTTTCTTCATATAAGACTGCTTAAGATCTTACGTGTTTTGGGCCAAGGCGATGCTGATGCTAGTGATTCCATGAATGACATTCTTGCTCAGGTCAGTTACAGCTCAGTGGTCTATTGAAGCATATGTGAATATCATGGACTTGTACAGTTTTGGATTTTTTTCGAATGCTTTCCTCAAGCATATTTTGGCAGTTGACGCGTGAATCTTGCATTAGAATGACCTATTCCCTTGATTAGTCTGTAAAGATGGATGGGTTTTTTCCTCTGTCTGTACAAGATGGACGGATTGTAGTTGATAAATAAATGATTTCTTGTAGTCAAGGATGAAAGCAAGGTATATTTGTACTTGATGAATGTTTGCTTATAGTCAAAGATAACGAATAAGTGTATATAGTTACTTTTAAGCTCGCTGTAATTATTTGTTAAAGGGTTGAAGATCTTGCTGGTACTCTATCTCAATTGTAATTAGGAAACCTGTGACCTCTTGTGGCAGGTTTCTGATTTTTGGAAATATAATACAAGTTGTTACTGTCTCAAAAAAAAAAATAGTTACTTTTAAGTTCATTGGGTGTTAAATCACGGATCTTTTCAATTTATTTTGTTCCTTGTCTCATTGAAATCTTTATTAATACTCACAATGACCCTGCTGGGCTAGCTATCTTTATTTAGAAATTTTATTGTGCAAATCTTTGATGAGGATATTGAGTGAAGCTCTACTAGTAAATGGTTGCGTTAAGCATATTCATCACACAATAAATTTATTCACGATGCAGAGACTGTGATTAGCACAAGCATCATAGCAAATACAACAATCTGAGTCAATTGTCTTTTGTTTTTTCTCCTGGCGCATTTTGACAACTAATTTGTGGCAAGTTGAACTATATACCATTACTGAACTACTATTAACTGTATGAATAAGAAGCATTGGAATTTGCTATTCATCAGAGAAGTTATTTTGTATAGTGAAGAATGACATTTTCTTATTCATTCTCTAGCAATTTTAAATTACTTTTTAGGTGGCAACGAAGACGGAGTCAAACAAAAATGCAGGCAACGCTATTCTCTATGAATGTGTTGGAACTATCATGAGCATTGAAGATAATGGTGGTTTACGTGTGCTTGCTATTAATATTTTGGGAAGATTTTTGTCCAACCGTGACAATAACATCAGGTAATCTTCATTCATCTAGTTAGATTTTTTTCCTAAAATTTGTTGGGGTAATCTTCCAATTTGTTGCAGCTCTTTTTTTTTTTTTTTTTTTTTTTTTTTTTTTTTGTGTCTTAGGATTCCTTAGAATATTCTTTGGTTGAAACCGAATTAATCATTTTCAAAGTTTGTGCACCTTCAATATGTGACTTCTTCCTGAACACCCTCCAATTGGTTTTCCAGATATTTGGCAAATGAGTGGTATATATTGTTTCTTTGCTTTTCGACGCACCTTGAATGTGCAAGGTCTTAGTGTTATGATTCTATTGGTGTTACATCAGGAATGAGACTAGAAAAATAATTTGCACCAAACCTATAATTACAAATTGGCAGAGCATCTAAAAGCTCCCCGAAAATTTGGCAGGGATTATTACTTGCAACTGTAGACTATTTTGTGGTGATAATTATGCCTGAACTTAGCTATTTTGATAGTATTAACCCCCTTCCCGGATGATCTTATCCCAAGGAAGTGGCATGCTGTGCTTGGCGCTTACCATGTGGCGTTTTCTGTCCATGTCTTATTTCGTTTAATAAAATATTCTTTTACCTTTTGAAATTCATTGATTTTTTAAGTCATCTTTTTCTGGTCAAATTTGTAAAAGAATTTGCCTAGATCTCCCTTATTTAGGCTACTTTTTATTATTTTGCTAAAAATGATGAAGTTTCAATAATTATTTTTTACAAATTTGGCCTATAAATGAAGTAAATAGTCATTGCATCTAAAGAAATACACGGTTGAAATTTATTTTTTGGCTAAAACTAATGAAGCTGTAGACAAGGATGATTTTTCCAAAAAAGAAAAATACACAGTTGAAATAAATAAAAATTGCATCTAATTAAGAAAGAAATGTTATATATTATATATATTTTTTCTATTGAAAATCCTTTTGCATGACCAAATCTCTTCTTTTCTTTCCTATGGTCAAAAATCTCATCTCTTTTATTCTCTATCCAAATATAATGATAAGAAAGACATGATACAATTTTATTCATTTTGCATGAGTTATAAAAATACAAATTCATACATAAAAATAGAAGTGAAACAATCAGAGAAAATTATTTTAAATATTATCAGACTTAATATTCATATTTTTATCAATATTTAAAATTCCTTCTTTTAAGTAGTCCGCTAAATCTAGATGTAAAGGTTCCATATTATCATTAAACAAAAAGTTTATCTCTGGATTTTCGGCTCTTTTTTAATAATACCTAATATAGCTGAACAAGGAGTTTAGATGACCGACATGTCTTTGACAAGTGCCCCTTACCTCCACATCTGTGACATATGCTTTATGAATTTTTTCTTTAGAAAAGCTTCTGACTTTTCTTTCCTTCTCTTTAAATTGCTAATCGTGTCTCGGTGCGAGACGACTATCATGATATTTCCTTTGACCATGGCCATGGCCACGGCCACGACCACTTCTAGGGCCATGATTTCTTTCAGCAATAAGAAGGTGAGAAAGCAATTCACAATATTTAGTAAACCCCGTACCGCGATATTGCTGCTGCAGGAGCATATTTGCTGGGGAAATGTGGAGTATGTTTTTTTTTTTTTTTCAAGCTTATCTTGTTCAGTAGTTTTTTCTTCGCATAAATTTCAGATGTGATAATTTTGAACATCGTTGAATTATACTCAATTATATTTTAAAATCTAATAATCTTAGATTTAACCAATCATCATGACGTGTTTATGGAAGGACGACCAACTTCAGGTGGTTGAATCTTTCCTTTTAGATTCTTCCACAATTTTAATGTGTTTGTGGAAGGACGACCAACTTCGAGTGGCCGTATCATTCTTTAAGATTCTTCCGCAATTTTAGAGGATCTTTTGTTGTAAGATATTGTAATTTTAACCCCTCGTCAAGATGGTGGCGGAGGAAAATCAAAACTTTGGCAAGGTCTTGATTAGATGCTTTATTGTCATCTTTAATGGCTTCTGCTAGACCCATTTATTCTAAATGTAATTCAGCACCTAGTTCCCATGATGCATAATTTGTTCCAGAAATATCAAGAATAGTAAATTCAACTTTTGAAATGTTAGACATTTTAATAAAATGAATTTCTTACCCTTTTACCTGTTTAAAATATCCTCAATTGGTTAGAGCTTCGTGCTGATAACGTATTATAAAATAGATCTAGGATTAACTGGAACAAATTTAAATAGGAAATAAAAGCAGGAAACTAAATGAGAAAGAAGAGAGATGGAGAGAATATATTGCTCCGTATGTATTTATGCTCTGTATCTGTGTGTTTGTTTCTCAACAACGAAGGGCTATTTATAGCCCAAAGATTCATCAAACAACAATAAAGTAAGTCGGCCCCATAGCCCACTATAACATCAATAATTCACACCTCCATTTCCATATTTACTTTATTACTTTTCTCTTTAAAAGGAATGGATATGCCTCAAATTTTGTTTGAATCAATAATCAACCGCGAAGATATTTGTGGAATTGATAGTGGAACAACTCATGCAATTTTTAAAGACAAAATATTTTTCTACTTTACTTAGAAGAAAAGCAAATGTTACTACAATATCTGGTAATGCAAAAATAATTGAGCTCTTCGAAAGAGCTACTATATTTCTGCCTAAGGGGATAAAAATTGTTGTAGAAGATGTATTATTCTCTTCTAAATCCCCTAGAAATCTACTAAATTTTAAAGATATCCGCAGAAATGGATATTATGTTGAGACACTAAATGAAATGAATATTGAATACCTTGGTATAACCAATAGTGTCTCGAGACAGAAATATATTCTGGAAAAATTGTCGACTTTTCGTCTGGCCTATATTATGCAGAAATTTATGCCAGTGAAGCACATTCGATCGTAAACCAGAAGTTTATCTGATCCAAAAACTTTTGTGCTATGGCATGACTGAGTAGGTCATCCTGGATCAATAATGATGAGACGAATTCTTGAAAATTCCACTGGTCATCCACTAAAGAACCTGAAGATTCTTGCGAATGATGAATTTTCATATGCTGCTTGCTATCAAGGCAAATTAATTGCCAGACCATAGACCCTGAAGGTCGGCATCGAATCCTTGAGATTTTTGGAACGTATAGATGGGGACATATGTGTACCTATTCACCCACCTAATGGAGTGTTTGGATATTTTATGGTCCCAATAGATGCGTCATCAAGATGGCCTCATGTGTCTCTTTTATCATCCCCAACTTGGCGTTTGCAAGGCTATTGACACAAATAATAAGATTAAGGGCGCAATTCCCAGATTAAACAATTAAATCTATTTGTCTAGATAATGCTGGAGAATTTACATTCCAAGCTTTTGATGATTATTGCATATCAATTGGGATAAAAATTGAACATCCGGTAGCTCATGTTCCTACACAAAATGGCCTTGCAGAGTCATTTATTAAGCGCCTACCATTGATAGCAAGACCACTGCTTATGAAATCAAAATTCCCCATTAATGTGTGGGGTCATGCTATCTTACATGCAACAGCACTTGTACGTCTCAGACCGACTAATTATAATAAATATTCTCCATCACAATTAGTATTTGGTCATGAACCAAAAATAGCTTATCTACAATTTTTTTTTCTAATTTGCACCGGGTCTCCGAGTCTCTTAGAGCCCCGACTAATCCCGGGGGTGCACCTCATTTACAAATTTTTGGTTGTGTGGTATACGTGCCTGTAGCACCACCGCAACGTACTAAGATGGACCCTCAACGGAGGTTAGGTATATACGTTGGGTTTGACTCACCCTCCATAATCCGATACCTTGAACTGTTGACAGGAGATTTATTTACTGCTAGATTTGCAGATTGTCAGTTTGATGAAACAATTTTTCCTAGGGGAGAGAAAAAGGAACCCCAAAAAGAAATTGGAGAAAGTGCATGGAAAGTCTCATCACTATCTCATTTTGATCCACGAACACACATATGTGAATAGGAGGTCTAGAAGATCATCTACTTGCAGAAAATAGCAAATCAAATGCCAGATGCATTTACTGATTTCAAACAGATAACTAAGTCGCATATCCCTGCATTGAATGTGCCTATCCAGATTGATGTCCCAAAGGAACCATTTGCTAGTATCACAGCTTTTGAATCCCAAACACGCCTGAAGCGTGGTAGACCATTGGGTTCAAAGGATAAAAATCCTAGAAAGAGAAGTGTAAAGAACAATAAAGATAATACTACAAAAGAACCTTCTGAAAGGGATATGGAAAAAATGCTCCCATGCACCAATCCTGAGGTCTTCTTTTAAAAAGAAAAACCCCTCAACCAGACTCTCTCTCCTTCATCTCCGGTGGTCCTTCCGACCACCGGAAACCTACCAGCTTTGTCTTTCTTCCTCTCTTTCCTTCTTTCTTTCTTTCCAAGCTTTAGACGATGGAGAATGTCATATACTTTGCAGTGGGCTTCAAGTCATTTGACGTCGAAAGGATCTCAGGAACGACAGGGATTTGGTACGAGTGGACTGAGAGAAGCAGAAATGCCATTACAAGGACATCCTTCAGCAAGAGATCCATGGAATGGGTAGTCCAGATCCTTAGAGAAGCATCTAAGACACAAGGAAACGTAGTTCGTAGATGGAAGAAGACAGAAGCTTTGTCGGAGATCTTCTGTGCGCGTAACTATAACAAGTTTGGAAGATGCACCAGCCTTATAAATTTAAGGGGAAAAAGAAAATCGGTTCTCATTATTCCAGAAATGACTTTCAACTCTGGGTGGGTGGCTATAACAGAGAAGCTGGCAAGATTCATTAATGGACACAGGATGAAAAATGTCATTGAGGAGTATAGGCTAATTGATAGGAATATTCCTTATGCAGAGGTGGTCAGAAGCTTTAAATGGGCAAACAGAGATGGGAAAGACTCGAATGGGGACGTTACAGTAGAAAATGGAGGAGTAATCAGCATTAAAGACTCCTTAATAACTCAAAATGAAGTTTTGAAGAGAAGTTTGGTGGGTGAATTTAATGCCTCTGTAGTCCTCTCTGAAGTCAGAAGGTGGGCTTCTGCTCTCTGGAAACAAGCACACAACCTGAATATTTATGAAATGGGAAATGGATTATTTCTATTTGAATTTAATTCAAGAATGACTGCAGAACAGGTCATGGAGGGGGATTGGCACTGGTCGAAAACTCCAATAAAACTGCAATGATGGAATCCCTTAAGTGGGACTTTTGAGAAGAAGAATGGGTCTGACACAACTTGGGTGAAGATAGTGGGGCTTCCACTCCATTTGTGGACTCAGAAGGTCTTCAAATCAATCGGTGACCACTGCGGGGGATGAGTCGAAACAGAGGAGGACACAAGTCTCCACAACCATCTGAAATGGGCAAGACTCAGGGTAAGTGGTGATGGCAGTAACATTCCGAGGGAGATAAGGATAAAAAATGGTGGACTGGTCTTCACGATGCAAACCTGGGTTGAAACTCCGGCGAAGGTGGAGGCTGGAGAAGATGAACAACCTAGATCTTGTAACCAACAGATATGGGGGGAAAATCCAATGGGTAAAATGTCTCATGAGGCTACAGATATAGTGCAGTAGGAGAGAGGTAGGGTTGAGTCAAATCCTAGGCCATGTGAAATGGCAGACACTAGTGGGTCCCAACAGTTTTTGTCTTTATCTAATAAGGCACAGACCCAATCTGTTGAAAGAGAAAAATTGGGTCCAAAAGACTCATTGGGCCTTGACCTTTCTGAAGTGAATTTATCCTCACTTAAAAAGTCACGTGAGGGACATGAGGATTCACTTAGTGGACTTAAAAACATAAAAGAACTGGCTTCACAGTTCTTAGATGCCTTCAAAGCCTGGGAGTTTTCTCCAGATTTAAATGCAACAGAGATCATGGCATCAAAAGCAACACTGAAGGAAAATTCTAGCATGCAAGTTAAGGAAAGGATAGAATCCAGCATAAATAACGACATGACTAGAAGAACTGAGAAGGAGAACATGACTAAGGACCAGACTGCACCAGAAACAGGAGAGACAGACTTACAGATTCATCATACAACGGATGCAGAACCAGGGGCCATACAGAATTCTGAATTGGAAACGATTGAAACTGAAGCACCAAGTTGGGTTAACTCACACATACTAGAACTGAGCAACACGTATGGGGTAGCCTTCGAGGGGTTTGAGAAGGAAACGTTGGCGCTGCTCATGAGAATTGATGAGAGAAAATCAATGCTAGACAACAAAAGACAAAAAATAACCACAACAACTCCAAAGAGCTGGGGGATGGGAAAAAATGAACTTAAGAATCTGCAATCTAGCCTAAATGAAGAGGTGGATGGGATCAGAAAAAGGGGGAGGGTGCTCAGTTCAACATTTAAATGAATCTAAAGCTTCTCTCATGGAATGTAAGGGGTCTTAACAACATCTCCAGCAAGAATATTGTTAAGACATGTTTGCAGAAATGGAAAGTGGATGTAGTCTGTCTTCAGGAGACAAAGTTAAATAAAGGCATAGAGGAGATTGCTAAACAGTTATGGGCATGTAGATGGATGAGATGCTGTTACACTGAAGCAAATGGAAGCAAGGGAGGAAACCTAATCATGTGGGATAGTAGAATATGGGTAGGCACAAAGGTGGAGGAGGGTTATTACTCAATTACTTACAAGTTTGAATCAGTACAGAACTCTTTCTCATGGTTCTTTACTGGAGTATACGGCCCACATAGCAGAAGTGAGAAGTTAAAGAGTGTTGGGAGGAAATAGCAGCAATGAAGGAACTATGTGAAGGCCCCTGGATCACTAGTGGGGACTTTAACATAGTAAGATGCATGGAAGAAAGAAGAGGGTGCACTAGAGTCACTAATATCATGACTGACTTCTCCAAGTGGATTGAAGACTTGGAATTACATGATCCAAAATTGTGTGGGGGAAAATACACTTGGTTCAGAGGACCCAATCACCAAAGTGCTGCAAGACTGGATAGATTCCTATACTCCATGGAGTGGGAGGAGTGTTTCAAAAATATCAAACAAAGCATCCTTCCCAGAACAGTCTCTGATCACACCCAGTACTTTTAGAATGTGGGAACTGGGAGCATAGGCAATCTTATTTCAAATTTGAAAATTGGTGGCTCAAAGTGGATGGTTTCAAAGAGATAGTGCAGGGTGGTGGAGTGGCTTTGTGGTAGAAGGGTGCCCTGACTACAGACTCAGCAATAAACTGAAGATGCTGAAACAAAAATTGAAACAATGGAGCAAACAAACCTTCAATGAAAGAACCACAAGGAAAAATAACCTACTAGAAGAATTGTCTGAGTTGGACAGAATCCAAGAAGAAAGAGAACTATCTGAAGATGAGGTGTTAATAAAATCAACAATACTTGTGGAACTAGAAGTATTGGCAAAGCAAGAACAAAGTTGCTGGAGGCAGAAATCCAGAGATCTGTGGCTGAAACAAGGAGACAGTAATACTGAATTTTTTCAAAGAGTAGCTACAACTCATAGGAGATATAACACAATTGACAGGCTATCAGTGAAAGGTGAGGAAACCAAGGATCCAAAAGAAATCAAGGAAGCCATGATTGAATTTTATTCCAAGCTCTACACAGAACCTGAATCATGGAGACCTTCCTTTGAATATAGAGGATGCCCAACAATCTCAGCTGAAGAAAATGAGTGGTTGCAAAGGCCGTTCACAGAAGAAGAAATACTACAGACCATTAAGCAATGTGACAGTGACAAAGCTCCGGGTCCTGATGGTTTTACCATGTCCTTCTTCAAGGAGTGTTGGGATACTCTTAAGGAAGATCTAATGCACACTATCCTAAATTTCCACCAGAGGAGCTTCTTTGAGAAACCTTTTAACGCTACTTTTATAATTTCTTTTAACGCTACTTTTATAACTTTGATCCCAAAGAAACCTGGGGCAGTGGAATTAAAGGATTTCAGACCAATCAGCTTAATTGGAGGGGTATACAAGATCATTTCTAAGCTGATCACTGAAAGATTGAAAAAAGTAATAGGGAAGCTGGTTGATGGACATCAAATGGCATTCTTGAAAGGAAGGCAAATCATGGATGCTGCTCTGTTGGCTAATGAAATGGTTGATTCTAGGTTAAAACAGAAGAAACCAGGCATTCTATGCAAGCTAGATATTGAAAAGGCACTGGAATTTCTTGCTAAAAGTTCTAAAAGACATGGGCTTTGGAGCGAAATGGATTTGCTGGATAAAGTTTTGCATCTCAAATGTAAGATTCTCACTCATTATAAATGGCAAGCCTGAAGGATTTTTTCAATCCCATAGAGGTCTCAGGCAAGGAGACCCTATGTTAGCTTTTCTGTTCTACTAACTATGGAGGGTCTGAACCACATGTTTAGAACAGCAAAGGGAAATGGCTGGGTAAAAGGATTTAGTGCTCAGATAGAGAGAGGTGATGATCTGGAAATCACACATCTTTTCTATGCAGATGATGTTCTGGTCTTTTGTGAAGCAGAACTGGCACAAATCAGACATTTAAGAGCAATCCTTACAATATTTGAGAGTATTTCAGGGCTTCATGTTAACTGGTCAAAAAGTTCCCTCATCTCAGTTAATCAAGTACACAATTTACAAAGTCTAGCCAAGAATCTGGGATGCCAGGTAGCCTCTCTGCCTACAAAGTACTTGGATTTGCCTCTAGGGGCCAAAAACAAGGAGTTGGAAGTTTGGAGTGAGGTGATGGAGAGAGGTGAGAAAAGGCTCTCAAGGTGGAAAAGCCAGTACTTATCACTTTGGGGCAGGCTGACTCTGATCAAGTCAGTTTTAGATGGGCTACCTACCTACATGATGAGTCTATTTCCAATACCCAAGAGCACTGAGAAAAGAATCAACAAAATGAGAAGATCCTTCTTTTGGCAAGGGAACAAAGAAAAGAGAGGCTATAACTTGGTGAAATGGGAGATACTCACTTTGAGCAGAAAACAAGGTGGTCTTGGCATGAGAAAGCTTAGCATTCAGAATAATTGCCTGCTACAGAAATGGTTATGGAGCTTTTGTACGGAAGATAGAGCCCTGTGGAGAAGATTCATAGCAGGGAAATACGGCTTGTTTAGCCAATGGACTACTGAGGAGGTGATGGGGCCATTTGGATGCAGTGTGTGGAAGACCATTAGAAGGTTGTGGCCACAGGTCAATAACAATATCTAATTAGTGTAGGCAATGGCCTGAAAACGAACTTTTGGAATGAAATCTAGAAAGGGGAGGATAGCTTGAGGAACTTATTCCCAAATCTCTACACCCTGAGCTTACAAAGATCTACTAATGTCGCTCAAGTGTGGAGCCAACAAGGATGGAATTTAGTGTTTAGGAGGGCTTTGAATGACTGGGAAATTGAGGATGTTGCCAGGCTACTAGAGGTGCTAAACAGTCCACCAGACATATCTCAAAGAACAGACAAACCAATTTGGAAGCTACATAGCAAAGGAATGTACACAGTTAAATCTTGTTACGGAGGATGATTGTTAATCAGACAATGACTAACAAGTGGCCTTGGAAGCTACTGTGGAAGACAAGAAGCCCATTAAAAGTAGCATGTTTTTCCTAGTTGGTCATAAGAAAAGCTTGCCTTACCCATGAGGCATTACAAAAAAGGGGATGCAGTTATGCTCAAGATGCTTTATATGTGTGCAGAAAGCAGTAGTAAATAATCATTTATTCATTCACTGTAAAACAGCTACAGAATTGTGTAACATGTTTTTGCGTATACTAGGGGTCAAATGGGTAATGCCAAAGACAACCATGGACCTCCTTTGTAGCTGGACAGGAATTGGCAATAGAGGGAAAGCTGAAGATTGATGGAAGACTATCCCAGCATGTATATGGTGGACTTTATGGAAAGAAAGGAATGCTAGGTGTTTTGAAGGGCAAAAAGATAGTTCTCAAAAATAAAAATGAAATGGTTAAGTCTTTTGTTTTTCTGGCGTAAGCAAGATCTGGTAGGGGAAAGCATAGATATAGTCAATTTTATAAGAAACTTGTAATTCTATATATCTTTGTGCGGGTGTGCCCACCACCCTGTGGGATGTAAGTTTCCAATTCATCATCTTTTGGATGATGAATTATTTGTGAATTCAAAGTTACCTTTATCTAAAAAAAAACCTCCTGAAGCAGGTGAAGACTTGAGAAATCCTGATATTCCTGAAGAAATTAGTGAACTCGAGACTCAAGTGAATGAAGAACTTCCAATAAGCTCTACTGATGATAAGATAAATTTAAATCGATCAAAAGTTACAGTGGATATATTTTTTTGCATATAATGTTACACTTAACCTCATGCAAGACAGTGAGGATCTTGAGCCTAAATTCGTTGAAGAATGTCGATGTAGGATAACAACAACAACATACCCAGTGGAATCCTACAAGTGGGGTCTGGGAAGGGTAGAATGTACACAGACCTTACCACTACCTCATAGAAGTAAAGAGGCTATTTCCTGGGAACCCTCATCTTAAGACCACAAGTGGGGTTTGGGGAGGGTAGAATGTACGCAGACCTTACCACTATCTTATAGAAGTAAAGAGGTTGTTTCTTGGGAACCCTCGTCTCAAAAACTTATAAGCAGAATAAACTAGATATGACAAAAAGTAATAGAAGGGGAACAACAAAAAACGACTAATTATCAGAGCACATGACAATGTGTAAATGAAAGGAAGCAATTCAATCTGAGTTGAATTCACTCTCTAGGCGTGAGGTATTTGGAACAAGTGTGGCTGAGATCGATGATACATTCCATCCAAGAGAAGTGTGGACTGAAAAATGATGTCAAAGTACCCACGGTCATATTTGAAGACAATGCCATGTGTATTGCTCAGTTGAAAGGTGGCTTCATAAAAGGAGACAGAATGAAACACATTTCACCTAAATTATTTCACACATGATCTTCAGAAGAAAGGTGAAATTGATGTACAACAAATTCGTTCAAGTGATAATCTTGCAGATTTATTCATTAAGACATTACCAACGTCAACATTCCAGAAGCTAAGATATAAGATTGGAATGCACCGTCTCCAAAGTATCAAATGAAGTTTTCATCAAGGGGAGAAACTACGTGCTGTACTCTTTTTTCCTTGGCCAAGGTTTTATCCCACTGGGTTTTCCTGGCAAGGTTTTTAATGAGACAGCTAATGATGCGTATTAAGCTCACGTCGAACATTCCTTTTCCATGTACAATAAAGGGGGAGTGTTATGTATAATTGTTAATGGAAATGGAGGTGTGAATTATTGATGTTATAGTGGGCTATGGGGCCCACTTACTTTATTATTGTTTGATGAATCTTTGGGCTATAAATAGCCCTTCGTTGTTGAGAAACAAACACACATATATAGAGCATAAATACATACGGAGCAATATATTCTCTCCATCTTTCTCTTTTTTCTCATTTAGTTTCCAGCTTTTATTTCCTATTTAAATTTGTTCCAGTTAATTCTAGATCTATTTTGTAACAATAAAAAAGTAGACAGTTGATACGTCATTATTTTTGCTGTAATATTTTTATTTGGCAAAAAATATTTGAGCTATAGTCAAGTTTTTTAAAAATTGATTTGACCTGAAAACAAAAGTACACAGGTAAAATAAATAACTACTGCATCTAAGGAAACGGTAACAATCGGTTCTCCATTGTTTTACACAGTTGTGACATATAGTCATTTTATTGTATCTAAAGAAGAAGTTAAAAGAAATCAAAGTTGAGGTAAACATGCATTGTATATTAAGATGAAGAAAGAAGAAATACACAATTGTGACAGATAAGCCATTGTATACAATTGTGTTTGTCAAAAAAAAAAAGCCATTGTATACAATTGTGAGGCAATTAATGGTTGAAAAATAGTCCATCTGGAAGCTGATTTTTCTTCATTCTCACACGCCAAAAGGAGTGTATCCATGCTCTTCTCCGCATCAGCTCAAGAGGGTAACATCTATTAAATTATCAAGTTCAGGGAGTAGTTAAGACTATGAATAGTTTAGGGGTGCAACTAGTAACCTGTGTCAAGTTATTTTTTTTGGTATTCTGCCTTGCAAACATAAGAATAATTTAATCTACTTTTTAAGGATTTTAATATTTGATATGCACAAGGAACTGCAGGCACATTTGGTTTTATCTTGATAATTACACCATATATGGTTCTTCTTTTTGTTCTGGTAGAAACTTAAATATCTTGTTACTTTGAGTTTAAAAAATGGCAAAAACAATATAATAAGGAATAAAAAGTACAACAACAACAACATACCCGGTGAAATCCCACAAAGTGGGGGTTCAGGGGAGGGTAGAGTTACGCAGACCTTATCACTACCTTGAGGAGGTAGAGAGGCTGCTTTCAAGAGATCCTCAGCTCAAGTGCATTAATCCCAGAGAAAGAAAAAAAGTGGAGAAAGTATAATGGCTAATAGGAGAAATAGTATAAAGTCTATGAGAGTGAAATAATAACAACAACAAAATAGTGTGATAGTTGAAATACAATAAACAACATAATGCAAGAACTACAAGGGCACGACTAGTCCTACACCAGGCACTAAACCTCATAAGGCAAGATAACACTCTACCTCTTCATACTATCCTTCTATCCTAATATGCGATATCCACTCCTTCCTATTTAAAGTCATGTCCTCAGTAATATGAAGATGAGTCATGTCCTGTCTAATCACCTCTTCCAAGTACTCTTTAGGTCTACCCTTCCCCTCCCCGTACCCTTACAACCAGCCTCTTGCACCTTCTCACCTGAGTGTTGACACACCTTCTTTGCACATGCCCAAACCATCTGAATCTTGCTTCCTTTATCTTGTAAGTCATAGGGGGCCACTCCCACTTTCTTTAGAATAACTTCATTCCTAATCTTGTCATTGCTGGTATGTCTACACATTCATCTCAACATCCCATCTCCGCAACATGCATCTTTTGAACATGAGATTTTGATTGGCTAGAACTTTGCCCCATATAACAAGGGCGATTGGACCACTGACCTGTAGAACTTACCTTTAAGTAAAACATGTAAAACAAAATTAGGAAATTGTTATTAGATAGTATATAGCCAATGCTTAAAATTCACTAACATGATTAAATAATGCTGTAGGTAGACAAGATCTATAATGGATTATCACCCAAGATTAGCATCAAGGGAAGCTTATCTTTAGTAGTGGAAGAATTTGAAAAATGGTGAATAAATTATCAAAGTGGCATGACTAGAGCTTGTTTAGAATGACTTAGTTTTAGTGTTTTTAAGTCTAAATAGCTTTTAAACATTTTTTAGTGTTTGGATAAATTGAAAAAGTGCTTATAAGCACTTGAGTTTAAGATAAAATGATAAACATTAGCCAAAAGCCAATTTGAACAGGCTTAGTGGGTGTTTGATCATGTTTCACTGTGAAATTTGAGAAAAGTAGTTTTGTTTTCAAAGTTAATGAAAATTGGAGTTGTGTTTGGCTAGAAATACGTGCGACTAATTTGGAGTGAAAAAATGAAAACACCTTTTTATTTTTTTTTCAAATTCTGAAGTTGAATTCTTAAATTTTATGGCCAAACATGAACTCTGGGGAAAAAAATAAAATCATTTCATGGCCAAACACCCACTTAATATGCATTTTGGTGGTTGCAGTTAATTTGAGTCTGTATTGGGTGCTATTCCATATGTGGTGGTTCTATTTAGGCCTTAATTAGTATCATCTTTATGTATCAATTGTTTTAATTATGATGTTTCTCTGAACAAATTATCTTATATTGTTCAAATTTAAAGAAAAATGTCATGGAGGCCAGTGTTGTCAATGGCGAAAAGCTTTAAAAAGCATTCAGGTGTATTGGGGCTTTAAGCACAAGTTAAAGCCTAAACATCCGTTAAAAAGGGGAAATCAAATATATACATATATAATATATACGTAAGAAAATAATAAAGTCATTCATATTGTTTTCCTTAACAATTAATGTATCTTTTTGCCGATTACATTTATTGTTTAGTACCACTCAGTTCAATATAAAATGCATGGGCAATGAGGCACACATCTTAGCTAGTTGCCTGCACTGAAACGCAACTTAAGGGAGGCAAATCCCTTTCCATATGTTTTTCTATGCTTCAGGGCTTAAGCGCATCTTAAATGAAGATGACACTGAATGAGACAAGTAAGAATTAACAAATCGTCACCAAGTGGCTTGAAGTCTAGAGAGCTGGATTAAGGAACTTAAAGAAAATATACTGAATTCTATTCAAATAAATATGGCATTTATCATTTTGTCATGTTCCGAAATGTATGACACGATTCCTTTTGTATAAAACTTTCACAATAGCTGTGAATAAAGATTTATCAAACTACTCAAAATTTAAACTTCAATGTGATGTATTCTACTAACTTGAACTTCACTTGAAATTTTTTTACACTATCACAAATATAAGTTTTAAATTGAATTAAGATTTTTACTCCATGAGTGGTTGGATAACATTGTATAAAATGATGTAAATGGATGAAAGCTACTCAATGTTGAAAGGAGAACTCTTTGGTGATACATAATAAAGAGGGGAGCAAGGGCCTTGCCAGCTCCCACTTCTTCTTCCTTGTTGTACCTTAGTTATGCGTAATCAAAATAAGACATTCTTTTGTCTCAAAATATCCAGGGTTTTGGTCTGATGTGTATGTGACTGCAACCTGCATGGAGTTTCAGTACAAAAATTTTCATGTTGTTAGTTGGCAAATATTGGAGAAGAATATTATTGATGTGAGGGATGTAGCAGACATTGATGTGAGGCTTGCAACTCAACCTATCCCCAAGAGGGAAAACTTTAAGTATCTGGGGTCCATCATCCAGAGTAGTGGCGATATAGTGTTGATGGTTTGGACATGTGTAGAAAGGAGTACCGATGACCCTGTTAGGAGGTGCGAGAGGTTGGTTTTGGGAGTTACACGGAGGGGTAGAGGTAGACCAAAAAAAGTATGGGGGGAGGTGATCCGACAAGATATGGTTAAACTTGATCTCACCGAGGACATGACCTTAGATAGAAAGGAGTGGAGGACACGTATTAGAGTAGCAGGCTAATTGGTTGGTAAGGATTAGGTGGATGTTTGGCCTTAGGGTATAGTAGGGTAGCAGGAGTAGTCGTGTTTTTTATCATGTGTTGTCATTATCTGTCATATATGCGTTAGTTTTATCGTATTTACATACTGTCATGTGCTTTTCATTATTAGTCGCTCTTTCTGTTCCCTTTCCTTTCCTTTTTGTTATATCTAGTCTTTTTCTGCTTATGGGTTTTGAGACAAGGGTTCCCAGGAAACAACTTCTCTACTTCTATGAGGTAGTGGTAAGGTCTCATACATTCTACCCTCCCCAGACCCCACTTGTGGGACTCCACTGGGTATGTTGTTGTTGCATCAAGTCTACTAAAACATGAACCTTCAAATTTAAGAAATTAATCGTGTTTCTCACTAGGTATTTTGTTGTTGTATCTATATTATTACATTGAGACCCTATTTATAGACACTACGGTACAATTCTTTACCGAGTAGGATACTATTTATTATTTCTATTCCAACTACTATTCCTATTCCTAGTCCTCTTTTAAGTAAAATTATATATACCTATTCCTATTCTAACACTCTTCCTCGAACTGGTGCATACAAGTCATATGTTCTTCTTACAAAAGTAATTAATACGAGGACCAATGAGAGGTTTGATGAGATATCTGCAAGTTGATTACTTGATTTCACAAAATTGATAGTCAATCTTAATGTGCTTAATCTTCTTATGACATACTGTATTTGAGAAGATAGTTTCAGACCATAAAGTCACTCACACAATCTACATATAAGGCTACCAGACTCCCCTGAGCAACAAAATGAGGTGGTTGCTCTATATAGACTTCTTCCTCGAGATCATCGTGGAGAAAAAGCATTCTTAATGTCCAACTAATTAAAAGGCCAATGGAGAACGACAACCATAGATAGAAAAAAAGGACATATGCTATTTTAGCCACAGGAGAGGAACATCACTCTAATCCAACCCAAATATCTAAGTATGCCCTTCTTCTTTTTTTATTTGGCAAAAGTAATCTAAAACAGAAAGAAAACGCTGCAGAAAACTTAGATCTGTCGGAAACTATGCAATGCTTGCTGGAAAGTGCTCGAAATCTGGTATAAAATATATGGATCGTCTCGAAACCAAGAGATGAGTAGATCTTAATCAAGAAAGTCTGGTCGGAACATGCTCATGTGTCGCAAATTAGATTTGAGGAGTCATAAAATAGATACACGGTACTATGCTATTAAGATATGAGAAAGTAGTTCGGAAAAATTCACAATACTATGAAATTAAATATGAGTTGTTCAGAGAGATGCACCGTGCTATGCAATTCGGAAAGAGAAAGTAGTCACCACACAAACTAAATATGAAAAAGCAATCACTTAAAAAATGGCATGGTGCTACACAAATTAGATATAAGAAAGTAATCACCGGAAAGATGGCATGGTTCTACAAAAACTAAATGTGAAAAAGTAGTCACTGGAAAGATGGCACATTGCTGAACAAATTAGATATAAGAAAGTAGTCACCGAAAAGATGACACGGTGTTACACAAACACTGATAGATGTGAGGTTGACACAAAATAACCCTAGAAAATCACCGAAAATTAACGCACGGTGACCTGTTTGACTGAGTTTTCTTCCCCTGAATATGGGGTTCATGAATATATCATTGGCCCTACTTTTGTTAACATAACCAATGGCCAGACAGGCGGCATATATGGTTCATAGCCACCCGCCGCAATGAAAGCTTTTTTTTTTTATTTTCTACTAAGATCATAGAAGCTCTGATACCACATGAGAAATATTAGAGAAAAATATTATTGAATTGTGTATCTACATTATTACACAAAGACTTTATTTATAGAGGCTACAATATAATCCTTTACTGAATAGGATACTATTTACTATTTCTATTTTTACTACTAATCCTATTCTTATTCCACTTCTAAGTAAGATTGTATATACCTATTCCTTTTCTAACAATTGTCACCTTCAGTTGCTCCTGATTGTGTACAACAATTTTGAAACAATACCTATTTGAGATGGATGTGTCGGCAAACTAGGAGCGACAGGATTAGGAATGAGGTTATACGGGAGAAGGTACGAGTGGTTTTTGTGGTGGACAAGATGAGGAAAGCTAGGCTGACATGGTTTAGACATGTGAAGAGGAGATACGTTGACCCTTTAATGGGGAGGTGCAAGAGGCTAGTTGTAGGGGTTACACAAAGGGGTAGAGGTAGGCCCAAAAGGTATTGAAGAAAGGTGATTAGACAGGATATTACACAACTTCATATTATCAAGGATATGACTCTATATAAGGCATGGAGGCCTTGTGTTAAGATAGAAGGTTGGTAGGGGTAGAGTGTTGTCTTGCTTTGCGAAGGTTTAGGCTTGTTAGTGCCGATTGTAGTACTAGTTGTACCCTTATAGGTCTTGTCATATGTTATTTATTGTGTTTCGATTATCACACTATTTTGTTGTTGTTGTTGTTTCTTCTTATAGACTTTACAATGCTCTTCTAATTAAAATGCTATGCTTTTGTAATGGTTCAGTCCACTAATGATATTGTCCGCTTTGAGCCTAAGCCCCCACAACTTTAAAATGCATCACTAGTAGGTAAGACCTGCTTACTTATATATCCTACATCTATCCTGTGTCTTGCCGATGTGAGACTTCTTATCTATGTTACATACATCCTCTCTATGGACTCAGTGTCCTTGCTAAGGTTTGCTCCACTGCCATGAGATTTGCCTAGACTCAACATTGAGGTTTGCCCTACCATACCAGGATTTACCTAGCCTCAGTTGAACTTTGGCCTACATCGACAAGGCTGAAATAGGAGTGGCTCTGGTACCATTTGTAACGGCCTAGCCTGCTAGTGATATTGTCCGCTTTGGGCCTAGGCCCGCACGGTTTTAAAATGTGTCACTAGTAGGTAAGATCTGCTTACTTATATACCTAGCATCTCTCCTGTGTTTTGTCGATGTGGAGCTTCTTATCTTAAGATGGATTGTTATAGCTTTCTTCATTGTTTCTTCTTCTTTTACTTGGGTTTGATGCACTTGAGCTGAGGGTCTTTTGGAAACAGCCTCTCTACCCCGACGAGGTAGTGGTAAGGTCTGTGTACACTCTATCCTCTCCAAACTCCATTTAGTGGGATTTCACTGGGTATGTTTTTTTTTTTTTTTTTTTTTTTTTTTTTTTTTTTTTATCTTTGGGGAGAAGGGAGGGAAAAGGGGGTTTCCTTCTTTGGATTAAATGCCACATTTATTTTGGCTTCATAATTACTTCTTTTCTTCGACAATATGCTTTTCATTTTATTGAGGTTCAAATTATTTCAGATATGTTGCCTTGAACATGCTGATGAGAGCTATAGCTGTAGATAGTCAAGCAGTACAAAGGCATCGGGCAACAATTTTAGAATGCGTGAAGGTATATTGCCTTTATATTTTATTGTTTCTTCTCATAAACCATAACAATTTACTGCTTCATGTTTTCCTCTTCTTCAATCCATGTTCTTTTACTCTCACATGGAGTACCTCCTACATAATACATCTTCAGTGTATGCTTAAAATTGTTCTAGGCAGCATTTTTCATGATTTATGCTCTAGATATGTAGTACTCCAGGTTTATAAGGTCTATCTTAAATCTTAGAAGTTATGTAGATGCTGCAGGGGAATGTGTTACACATACATATACACACTATTATGGCATCTTTCATGCTGGTACCTCCGTCATTATATGGCTTCTTGAGTTAAATGCAAATGTCTAACATCTTTTCCCAAAGTTTTCATATTCATCATTTCTGTTGCAACTTATGTGCTTATTTAATTCTCAGGACTCCGATCCCTCAATTCGTAAAAGAGCCCTTGACCTAGTGTATCTATTAGTAAACGACACCAATGTGAAGCCATTGACCAAGGAGTTAACTGAACACCTTGAAGTAAGCGATCCAGAGTTTAAGGGAGATCTGACTGCCAAAATCTGTTCCATTGTGGAAAAGTAAGTCAATACTGAATAAGTGTCAAACTTGATCATCTCTTATTTTTGTAATTCACAGAAAGTTCATGCTTTTGAATATTCTAGAAATGGATCTTTTGGTTGTTACTTTGCTATTTCCTGTTTTTATTTCTGTTGATTTTTCTGGCCGTGTCTCCAAGGGGATTATTGTTGTAATATGATCACATAACCTTCATGAACGTGTGGATTGTTCGTTCAGTCAAATGCATCTTGTTCTTACAACTGGGAGAAGGTACGAGTGGTTTTTGTGGTGGACAAGATGAGGAAAGCTAGGCTGACATGGTTTAGACATGTGAAGAGGAGATACGTTGACCCTTTAATGGGGATCTTTATTATCCTTCAAATCAGTAGTCTATGGTGCTTCCCATGTGTCTATTGTTAGGGGGCAAGCTACAATATGATTTTAGTTCAGTCACAATTTGATCTAGTGTTTCTAACTTTAAAGCGATCTTGTCTTTCCCTTAATGACTGTTTTATGTTTTATTACCTGGACAGGGATGTAGCTAACAATATAGTATATTCCATGCGCCAAAGTTTGGTAATGCAGAGGTCACAGTAGTAGAGACTTTTTATTATGCGTGACGGCTTGTCACGATCCAATCCATTGGGCCGTATGAGCACCTACGCTAAAACTTAGATAGGGGAATCCTCTATCACCCAATTTAAAACATATATTGCGGAAAAGATTAAAATATGCTGAAACATTTTAAATGATTTGTAGAAAACTTCTCAATCTTAATTTCTTTAGAAACGTTTGAAAGTATAATAAAAACCTTTTTACAATACCATGACAACCTTCCCAAGGAACTAGTCTAAACAGATACAAGAGCTTCAAAGAGTAAGAGATAAATGTACATAAAGTAGACACCGTAGATCCACTGGTAGATCCAGGACTAGAAATTACCTTTGTTGCACTACCCACTAGCTGGTTATTGACTGCCGCGTTATTGCTTCGCCCACGTCTCATCGTATTGTCTGTTTTTGCCCTCTCCCTTTGCCTCGAGCCATTTTTCCAGTGGCACGGTTAATGTGCACCAAAGGAAGGCGACTCTAGAGAGAGAAAAACAATTGGACAAACATTCTGGATGTGAATTTTTCCTGTAAAAGCACCTCAAGTTTCTTTCTCAATATAGTCAACAAATACACAACCAGGGATAGTCCTCCATATGTTCTTTGGGTTCTTGTTTCCTTTGAAATGCATCTAGCTTGCCAATGATTTTTGTCACTGAGGTTTCTAGATTGAGGATATTATCTTCTTAATGCTAGTTGATATACGTTCCTCTTATCAACTTTTGTAGAACCAACTTCATAATCTTAGACATGTAAAGATATTTGGGCTTCATTTGTTTTCATTAAGATTAAGATGTCTGAAATTTGAATGCACATCTGAATGATTTAAATGCTGTATCTGGATCTGATTATTGAATGATTAAGATTATTTGTTTTTCAACATTTGAATATGCATAATTTATTACTTGTAAACATAATAAATATACAATTCAAATAAAAAATTAATGAAGTATGAGAAAAAATATTAATTTAATAAAATAAAACGTTGTTTGATTAAAAAAATGAAACAATAGATTTGTTAGTGATGGTGGAGATGGTTTATTGTGGTGGCGGTGGTGGTAATGGTTGGTATTAGTGGCTAGTACTAGTGGTGGTGATAGTTGTGCCACTGAAGGTAGTTTGTGTTGTAGTGAGACTGTCATGATGGTGGTGATAGGTAGTGGTTATGGTGGTGAAGTTGGTTGATCTTAGTAGTTGATAGTGTTAATGGTGGTGGCTAAAAAAAAGTTTTGTGGTTGATGATGTGTTTGTGGTAGTTGATACCGCTGCTAGTTGCAATGATATAGGTGATTGACAATAAGGATTGATCGTAGTGGTGGTGGAGGTGGCGGCAATGGTGATGATGATGTGGTGTTAACGGAAAAATATATGGTGGTGACGATATGTTGGCGGTAGTTGGCGGTGGTGCTAGTTGTGATAGTGGAGTATTTTATTGGTAGTAGAAATTGGCCACAATAGTGGTAGTGGTTGATTATGGTGGTGGAGGTGGCAGAAACAATGACGATGGTGGTGGCAATGGATATGATTATAGTGATGGAGGTAGTAGGTGTAGTAGCTACTGATTGTAGTGGTTGGCAGCAGTGTTGGTTGCTATTGGTGGTTATGATGGTAGAGGTGTTTGGTGGTTGACGACCATAATGGTGGAAGTGGTAGTTGAAGGTGGTTAATGAAGGCGATAGAATGGTGGTGAATATTATACCACACAAGAGTACCTCTTAATGGTAATAAGAGTTTGTTCAATATTTTAATGATTAAGACCTATTCAGATCAATAAAATGCTTAAATCTTAATAAAAATAAATGCACTTAATGGCCTTAAGTTTGAACCATCCAGATTCAAACCTTTATTAAGTGCAAACAAATGAGGCTTAAGTTACTTATGAATGTGCTTATACTGCTGGCTTTAGATTTGACTCTCCATATTTGAAACCCCTTGTTGGGCTGCTTTGGTAGGTCTACTTGTTCTTCCTTCCCCCTTTTTGTTGTGTAAAGAGTACTAACGTGATAGGCGTGCTATAGGCTGGAAACTATGTCAAGGATGAGGTATGGCATGCTTTGATTGTGGTGATTACAAATGCTTCCGACCAACATGGATATGCAGTACGGTCTTTGTACAAAGCTATGCATAAAGCAGGTGAACAGGTACATTACACTTTTCCTTTTATCTTCTATCAGAATCTTGGTTCCTGTAACCCATATGCAGTTTTTTTCATACATCACACTTTTCCTTTATCTTCTATCAGAATCTATGTTCCTGTAACCCATAAGCAGTTTTTTTCTTGAATATGTTCCTATTGCTTGCCTTTTTTTTTTTTAAATGACCGTATTGTTTACTGTATTCTGTTTGATTATTTTTGTCAGCAAACCCTCGTCCGAGTTGCTGTTTGGTGCATTGGAGAGTACGGTGAAATGCTAGTCAATAATTTTGGAAGGCTTGACATAGAAGAACCCACAACTGTGAGTTCATGCTTTTGGACAGTTGTTAGCAAATATGATCTATGAATATTTTTCTTCAAATCAGTCCTGCTTCATATTCTTGGCCAGCTTGTATTTTATTTGTGGTCCAACATTTTCTGGATGAAGTTTCTCATTCATTATTGTTACGTGTATCACGATTGATGTGTTTATAACTGTTGAATTTCCCCTTAACATTTATTGGAAATTCATTAATAATGAATTTATGCTCTGGTTGAATGTGGTAGAATATAAACTAGTTCCATGTGATTTTAAGTCCTTAATAAAATGCAGATCTCCAAGAAATTCCTTATTCCTCCAAATACTAACAAAGGAGAAAAAGGGGAGAGTGAACCTGTGAAAGAATGAAAAATTAACATACACTTGTGTTTTACCGAGTATGTTGCTACTCTTGTATTTCAAGACCGGAATAGGATATAACTTGTGAAACATTATTGTTATAATGTGCATCTGCCATCTAGTAATGTCCTTTAGTTATATAAAGATGTAAATTTGAAACCAGTGGATGAACAGTTCAAACAATGGCTTATAATCATCACCATGACTTATCAAAAAGGATACTGAATATTTTGTATCTTATTTCATTATTTCCTTAAAAGTGATTTAGCTTCTTGCCATTCTGAAGTTGGATGCATGTTGTTTTCATTTCAGCTCTTTTTCTGCATAAAAGTTCACTTTCTTGGGGCAAATATGATGTAGTTTCTTGGAGCAGGTGACAGAGTCAGATGCTGTGGATGTGTTGGAGACATCCATCAAAAGCCATTCATGTGATCTCACATCTAGGGCGATGTGTCTGATTGCTTTGTTGAAGCTGTCCAGTCGCTTTCCTTCTTGTTCACAGTATGTATTCTTTTCTATTATGCGTAAATTACTCGGCTTCAGTATGAAGCATGCATATCTTATCCATCAGCTGACACTTCTGCCAGAATTCACAGTCATTCAGTTAGATAGCTGTTTGTGCTGTTCAGTTGTAATATATAGTAGGGAAAAGGGTCAAAGATACCCCTGAATTATTTGAAATGGAGCAGAAATACCCCTGTTACGTTTTGGCTCAAAAATACCCCTCTGTTATATTTTTGGCTCTAAAATATCCTTCTGTTAAATTTCTGGCTCAAACATACCCCTCGTTGGACAGAAATGAAAAAGAGCCAAAAATACCCCTTAACTATTAGAAATGGAGTAAAAATACCCTTCGTTAGTGTTCGACTAAAAATTACCCGTCTGTTAAAACTTCAAAGTTATTATTTAATTAAAAAATTCAACTTCAACCCATCTTCAAATCAACTTTTGTCAGATTTTGAGTGGTCCGATTCTTACTATATTGAAAAAAAGGACTTTTATTTATAATTGCAGCTGAATTATCTCTTGAAAATAATAACTTATATTTTTGTGTTATGTTGCTAACATGAGAACAACAATTTCTGTACAAGCTTCGTAGGTTCAATAAATTTGAAGAATTAGATCTTATTGAACTCGAGAAACTGAAGGAGAAACAACGATTATAACAAGGATAAATCAATGTTAACATTCAGAGATCGATTTTTTGAGATGTTTGCAATTTAAATGACAGTCCCTTTTAAAATGAAAAGGTTAGTCTCGGACTTAATATTCGAAGAGAAAACCTCTTGAGTCCCTAAATTGGGTTCTCGTGGACTGATCATGTAGCGTGTTTTGTCCACATAGCATGCATGGTGTTATTTTCGTTAGAGTGAGGGGTATTTTTTTTTTTTTTTTTTGCAAAATTTTAAGGGAGGTGTATTTTGAACTAAAATCTTAACCAAGAAGTATTTTTGCTCCATTTTTGATAGTTCGGGGGCATTTTTAACCCCTTTTTTTGTTTCCGTTGAGAGGGGGGCATTTTTGAGCCAAAAGTTCAATTGAGGGGTATTTTTGAGCCTAAGGTAATGGAGGGGTATTTTTGCTCCATTTCAAATAGTTCAGGGGTATTTTTGACCCTTTTCCCTATATAGTTTATCATGTTCTATTTTTCTGTGAAACTCTTCATTCTGGTAATTAGTCTCTGCACAATCACATCTGCCTCTTGTGCTTTATAATCTTCAGCCTCTCACTGCTTCTCAACTATTCACTAGTTTCAGAACTTTATTTATTAACCGGTTAAATTTAAGAAATGATGTCATGTTCTATTTAGGTTCTTTAGGACACCAAACAACTTTATATTCAAGCACCATTGATAATTTAATGTTTCTTCCATCAGTATTATATTGACTGATTCCCCAGTTTCTAAAGAGCCAAGGAACTTTTCCTTTTCTTTCAGTAAGGTTTTATTGATGATTCTGGAAACCTGTATACAAGTTCCATCCTATAATTATTCTGATATTTATTTGAGACAGATTAGTTTCAGCCATTTAGAACAATACTGACAAAACTGCCTTTGATGTCCAGCTGAGAGATCTCTTGCTTGTTTTCTGGTAGCCAGAAGCTGTTCTTGTTTTATTGATTTATTCCATCCTCAATATAGCCTTGCCGAGTCCATTTCATTTTGTCATTTATTAGCTCATTTGCCTTGATTAATTGACTCAATCCTAAATTTATGCTGAGGCAGCTCCTTTTCCTTTCTATTATTTGAGTTAATATTTACCGGAGTGTTGATCATCTTCAAGGCACTCTTTCTGCAATCAAGTAATTTTGTTGAAGGTGTGGATGTTTTAGTGGTAATCCTTCAATTTTCGCTTTCTAAAAAGAATGTCTGACCTCTATAGAGACTACCTATCCATCTTCATTTCAATTCAATGAAACTTCTTTTGGTTTCTATAGTACTCATCTTCTTGAAGAAGTATTCATTCCTTAACCTTGTTAGACTCCCACATTGGATAAGTAAACGAGTTATAGTTTCATTATATGATTCTTGGACAATTCTTATTACTTGAGCTAGTTGTTAAGTGGAGAAATAAAGACTCGGGAAATTTTATCAAGTTGCTTAAACTATATAAATACAATGAACCCTATTTATAGACTTATAATCCATTTCCATGTACACTATATACAAACCCTATTCTAACACTCACCCTCCTCTCAAGTTGTTGCACATAAGTCATATGTATTGAGTTTGTTACATATGTAACTAATACAAGGATCAGTAAGGTGAAAATGTCCGCAAGCTGATCAAATGAATTCACAAATTTTGTACAATATCTCATAAGTGTATCTTTTCTCTAATAAAGTGACAGTCAATCTCAACATATGCTAAGTTGCTCGGACTCTCCAAAAATGTTGCCGCACCTGTGTCGGGTCCGTCAAAAATACACTATTTTTGGAGGATCCGACACGCACCCATTGGCATTTCTAAAGAGTCCGAGCAACATAGAACATACGTGCTTAGTCCTCTGATGAAATACTAGATTTGAGGCAATATGAAAGGCTGCTTGATTATCACACACTAATTAGATCTCCATCCAACTTATTTCATGTACACTATATACAAATCCTATTCCAACACCCGCTCTCCCCTCAAGTTGTTGCACATATGTATTGAGTTTGTTACATATGTAACTAATACAAGGATCACTAAGGTGAAATGTCTGCAAGCTGATCAAATGAGTTCACAAATTTTGTACAATATCTCTTGAGTGTATCTTTCTCTAATAAAGTAAAGTGGTAGTCAATCTCAACATACTTGCTTAGTCCTCTCATGAAATACTAGATTTGATGCAATATGAAAGGCTGCTTGATTATCACACACTACTAGATCTCCATCCAATTTCTCCAAATTTTAATTCTCTAAGCAATTGTTTGATCCAAACTACCTCACGATTTGCTGCAACCATTGCTCGATATTCTGCTTCTGCACTAGATTGAATTGAACAACAACATTTTGTTTCTTACACTTCTCGGATATCAAATTACCTCTTACTAAAACACAATATTTACATTTAGAACGTCTATCAAAGTGATCCTGCCCAATCAACATTTGTATATCAAATGATCTACTCATGGTCATGATCCTCGAAGAGTAGTTCTTCTCATGGAGCTAACTTTATATATTGCAGAATGCAGACAACTTACTCCCAAATGACTATCACACAGAGAATTCAGAAACTGACTTACATCACTCACAAGAAAAGAAATGTAGGGTCTCGTCACTATGAGATAAGTCAACTTACCAACTAGGCGCCTATATCTTTTAGATCATTGAGTAGCTCTCCTTGTCTTGGCAGTATTTTAGCATTTAGATCCATAAGAGTGTCAATAAGTCTACATTTCATCATTCCTATCTACTTAAGAATGTTTGAGGCATGCTTTCGTTGTGAAGTAACAATATTTGATTTGGATTGAGCAACCTCATTACCTATAAAATACTTCAGTTTGTCGAGGTCTTTAGTCTTAAAATACTGAAAGAGATGTTGCTTTAAAATGTGATACCATCCATGTCATTGATGGTGATGACAATATCATCAACATAAATCACCAAATAAAATGCACAAATTTGAAGCTGGATACCAGTACATAGAGTGATCAACTTCACTACGAGTCATGCCAAACTCTTGAATTACTGTGTTGAACTTCCTACACCGAGCTCAAAGATAGTGTTGCAGACCGTAGAGTGATTGACACAACTGACATACAAGGCTGCTAGACTCGCCCGTAGCAAAACAACTTAGTGAACCTCCATATGAACTTCATCCTAAAGGATAAAGAGACCATTAACGAACAACCATGATAGAGAAAGACTGATATATTCTATTTTAGCCATGAGCTCAAATATTTGAGTATACCCCTTTGCAACAAGGCGAGCTTTAAGCCAATCAAATTGGCCATCTAGACCAACTTTGATTGCATAAACCCAATGACAACCGATAGATTTACTTGAAGGAAAAGGAGCAAGCTCCTAAGTACCACTCACTTGTGAGGCAGACATCTTCTCAATCATTGCTTGTCGCGATCTTGGATGAAAAGGTGCTTCACATGTAAACTTAGGGATGAAAACCAAGGACGAAGATGATACAAAAGCATAATTAGGTGATGAATTTAAAAGGTACGATGAGAGTTAGTATTACAAGTGGACTGCATACCTTTTCAAAATGCAATCCTTTGACTTGGAAGAGACAAGTCCATAGTAGATGTAGGGTCTGGTGCAGGATGTGAATCATTTGGGGCTCATTCTAGACGTGGGTGACGATGTAGCTTAGTAGATGGATATGTAGAAGTAATCGTAGATTTCCCAAAGTTGGTATAGGTAAGACTTCAGAGATATCAGGATAATCCGAAGATGTAAAGTAAAATCGAGACAAAAAGTGTGACATCGATGAACCAAACATATGCCAAAAGACTCGAGGGGAAAGAGAGTATAAAAGTGCCTATGGAGGCTATTCAATATTGAATAAGGAATCCAATTCTAAGTGGATAATGAGGGCATCTGATAATTACATTGCAAAACATGAGAATTGCATCACTCTAAAAACACGAGGAATATGAGATTGAATGAGAAGAGTGTGAGCAGTCTCAATGAGGTCTCTATTCTTCCTCATTACTACCCCATTTAGCTAAGGGGTGTACAGACAAGATGTCTAACAAATAATTCCTTGGTGAGCTATATTACTGAAAGTAGGAGGATAGGGATTCTAAGGCATTATCACTTCAAAAAGTACGAATAGAAACACAAAATTGATTTTGTATCCCAGCACAAAAATTCTGAATATATTGGAAACAATTCGAATAAATCAAAGTACATCTTGAATAAATTCGAATAATCATCAATGAAACTGACAAAATGACAAAATACTAAGGTTGAATAGACTCTGCTAGGATCCAAAATATCACAAACTAATGAAAAAACAAACTTTGCAAGACTCTCAACACTAAGTGGAAAGGTAGTGAGAGTGTGTTTCCCAAGTTGACATGACTCACAATCTAATGTGGACAAACTAAGCACCATCTTTTGTAGCTTGAATAAATTTGGATGTCGTATTCTTGATTTACCAATTGGTGGTTATGTTATATTTCCCATGCTCTAGGTGTACAGTTTGGGTGTGCGGGTAGGTTTTAATAAAGTCTTAATTTAGTTGAAGGAACGGGATGTTGTCTTCTTCTATGATCTCAGGTAATCCTCATCTCATGTGCTACTTTGTGTCGGGTTAGATTCAAGTTCCATTTTGTTTGCTCTAGCATTTGGGGCTGAATAAGGTCCAAGGTCCATTTCCTTAATATGGATTCATATCCATTAGAAACAATAATCTTTGATGTTGGACTACCCAATGTTAACCAAGAAATATCTGGGTTAGTTGGCCAACCCTATTGGTGGACATGTCCAAAACTCCGAGGAATATGGGATTTCCTCTTTATCCTCCTGCCACTTGTATATCAAGCTTTAGTCCTTTGGCTGAGGTCAAGCTCGTGATGTGTATTTACCTCACATTGCACTGTACTTCATTTGGACCAAAGCTATGGGGGCATGTTAGAAAAGCCAATGTTGGGTCATCCATGCTATGTTGCTTCCAAATTTCACACCCTTAATTAGAACCCCACATGGGTTAATTTTATGGGCATCAGTCTCCTTATTGATTTTGGATGCTTCTCACCACTTGAGCTAACTTTTCAGTTTGAGTTAGACTCTAGATACATTTTCTTAACAAACCTGTTCTTTTCATCAACGCTAGAGGAAGTGTTGTATTAAACTTTTTATTTTATCTGTTTGTTGTCTACGTCACTCTCAGACTGTTATGCTGTATTGTTCCTTGGGAATGTTATCTCTACTTGCAATCCCACATGACTCAAACTTGGAAATTGTATTTTTTCCTATTTAATATCTTAACTTGTGTGATTTCAATGAGTATGTTGTTGTTGTAGTAGTTGTTTAATATCTTAACTTGATGCTTGATGCCCTTGCAAATAGTTGGAAACTAATAAATGGTTGGTCTGATAGTGCGACTTGAGTTGGTAATCTGCAATGCTCTTTTTCGATGCAGGCGGATAAATGATATCATTGGTCAGTATAAAGGAAGTTTTGTGCTTGAATTGCAACAGAGAGCTGTTGAATTTAACTCTATTATTGAGAGGCATCAGAATATGAGGTTTGGTTGATATCTTATAGAAACTTGTTTCTATTCCTTTTGTTGTCTTTTTAGTGCATGTTATGCTGACTAGCGGTGTATGTTTTCAGGTCTTCACTCGCAGAGAGAATGCCAGTTCTGGATGAAGCAACCTTCAGCGGAAGGAGAGCTGGTTCTGTGCCAGCAGCTGTGTCAACTTCACAAGGAGCATCTGTTAATCTTCCAAATGGATCTGGGAAGCTCAGTACTGTTCCTGTTGCTGACTTGCTCGATCTTAATTTAGATGATGCTCCTGCACCTAGCTCTTCTGGTGGAGAGTTTCTTCAAGATCTTCTTGGTGTCAATCTGATGCCAGTGTCTTTGCAACCAGGTCACATTTACTGTGCACAAACTGAGATCTAACTTAAACTTAACATCACAGTGGAGTTTTATCTTCATTCTCTTTGAATTTCAGATGCAAATCAGGCCCAAAAGAGTGGCTCTGATGTTTTGCTGGATCTTTTGTCGATTGGAACTTCTCCTGCTCAGAGCAGCCCATCTACATCTCAGGTGTTATCCTCCAATACAGACAATAGAAGTCCATTGGATATATTAGATAGACTGTCCACACCTTCAGCTCCTTCAGCACAAGTCTCTTCTACAGGTGGAAATTATTCTATGTTGGATTTATTGGGTGGGCTTCCTACCAGTCCACCGATGTCTGGTACTATCTCTATCAGCTCTTTAACCTTTGGTCAGTCTAATTATATTCTGGAAATGCTGAGACCATTTTTTTAAGTTACAGAAGGCAATGGTCCCGCACATTCATCAGTTACTGCATTTGAGAGCAGCTCCTTGAGATTAACATTCAACATCTCAAAGCAGCCTGGGAACCCACAGATGACACTTATTGACAGTAGTTTCACAAATAAGTCACAAGATGTTTTCACGGACTTCATCTTCCAGGCAGCAGTTCCAAAGGTAAACAATGGAACAATCATCCACATTTAATTTGCTGTGTTATTGTTTTTTCTCTTCTTTATTTTCCACTTGGAATGTTGATACTCGATTGGCATTTGTAAGTGTCCTAAGGGCCGTTTGGTTAGAAAAAATTATTGTATGCATTGGTTTTGTATATTATTACTGCCTTATTAGGTGCAATTTTTAGCCCATGTAATTAATGCTTGCATAGTTATATACTCTATTGTTTATTGAGATGTGTAGTACTAATACCATAAATTTTCATGTATTAGTAATTTAAAAGGTTCAAACTACCCCTGAAATTTCTGTCAAGACATTTCCCATTTCCTAAAGCTGATAAGTGGAGAGTTTTTGTAAACAAACATTTAATTATAAAAGTTATGCAGGACTTGTTATTTCTAATACATCAAACCAAACAGTGTATAAGAAATAATGCCAGCATAGCTAATGCAAGCATTACTAATACACCTTATTTAATACTATGCTTGTACACTCTACCAAACGACCCCTAAGAGAATAGATTGTTGTCTCCTGGTGTGATTTTGGGCAATCATCTTTTTCGTGAGTTGGCTTTTTTCCGTTGAGTTGAACACGATCTCCATTTTCTTTACACTATGATAGTAACATCCCATGTCAATTATTCTTTTGCAGAAAGTTAGGCCCTCATGTTGTCCACTCCCAGATGTCTAATCCCTGGATGTGGGATTTGGTGGTGTGGTGTAGTGTTTGGGTGGGGATCAAGGGGCTTGTTAAGTGTCCTACATTGGTTGAGGGAATGAGTTATGATGTTAATTAATTGGTTTTCCCTCTTGGGCTTACACCATCTTTGTAGTTATATAATATACAACAATTGCACCCGTAGTTCCATAAAGTTGGGGTGGGGTATTATGAATTGTTGAAGTATGTAACCATCTTATCTAAAGATTTAAGTTTTCAGAGAAAGCATACTTTTATTTACTTAATTACATTCTCACACACCCCCTCACATGTGGGCTCATTTGAAAATTCTTTTTTGGTAATGGTCGTTGGTGAGATTAAATTCCAGGATGGTTTCCTATTCAAATACAACATTGTAGTATGTTACTGTCTCATCTAAAAGTTCAAAATTTTACAGAGAGCATTTAATTTACTAAGTTATCTTTTCAACATAAATTATCACTTTTACCAGATTTTTTAAATTTAAATTCATTCCAAGCACATTATATAAAATAAAAACAGTTGCTTTGTCGTCCTTCCTCCTGTATTATAAAATAGGTGCTTTTCATGTTGCCTTTTAGCGGAAAATGAACTTAATAGACAAATAAGGGATAGGCAAGAACATATTCTTGAACTCTAGAGAACAGATGGAAAGAGGTAATCAAAGTGATAGGGAAAACATATAGAGGGGTGGTATTACTATGACAAATGAAGCCAGGGTTCCCTTTATTTGGTATCCATGGAAGTTCTCTGTATTTTCTTATGGCATAAAGAATCTCGATAGAGTACATAAGCAGTCTCTCAGACTTGCGAATTTTTTTTATTTAGATACTTGAACTAAAGGCTGTACCCATCAAACACTTGAAAGTCGTACCAATTTGACATGCTGCTGACATGGCACAACTTGTGTAGTAAACTTCACTAAGAGCATAAAAAGCCTTTTTCTCCTTTTTAGTTAGTTTTTTGCTTCTGTCTCCTTCAACTTCGATCTACCGCCACAATCTCTACCACTGCTGCCACCATAAAACATACCGCCAGCTCCACCTCCACCTCCACCACTATTATAGCCACAGCCTCCGCTGCCGTACAGACCGTCCCAAATAAGAGTACTACAAGATTGATTCCAGATCCCTCTAATACTCTTGCTATAATTGTTAGAACAGGAATAGGAAAATATAGGAATAGGAAAATATAATCCTACTTAGAATAGGAATAGGAATAATATATTTTATCCTACTCAGTAGTGGAATGTATTGTAGTGTCTATAAATAGGGTTTCCGTGTAATAATATTTATACACAATTTAATAATATTTTTCTCTTATATTTCTCACATGGTATCAAAGCATTGGTGAGAAAATTCAAGGGAACAAACAAGTCATATTGTGTCAATTTTTGGTATCTGTTTGGGTCTGATTTGTATCCTTTTTTCTGTGGGTGTTTTGTGAAAACAAACACCACCACGAGGCTCAAAAAATTCCCGTGATCAACTCCAGCCACTTTTGTCCAGATCCAATCGCCGGCATTAGGGTTTTGACATTTCTAGCGAAATCTGGATTTCCAGACCACTATAGGTAGTTCACAAAGGGGGCCTAAAATGCCCTCGAAGTATTGGAAATAGTACAAAAATGCCCTTCATCCACCTATAGGACCTAAAATGCCCTTTCCATCCACCTTTGGGGCCAAAAATAACCTTCTCTTTAACAGATTATTTATTAAATAATTTAAATAATTATTTTAAGCATGTGGCGGCCATCTATTAGCCAAAATTTAATTATTTAAAATTTATTATGAATTAAAATTTACCCGCCCCAAATTACCAAACCCACCCCAAAATCCTTCACCCATTAAATCAAAAATTAATCATGCCAGTCCACCCTGTGAATATATACAATGTTATGAACCAAAGTTTAAATTAGATTGGGATATTAGAAACTATTCTGGTGGATGCGTGAGAAAAATTCCGCTGCAGTGTGGCAGCAATAAGAAGCATTTTCTCCGTACGCTAAATGTAAACCTTCCTGCGTCATCTGAATCAATGCAATTAGGAAATGATCAGATCCGTGAATATATATGTTCATTCAATTGCTCATGCAATGCTTATGCTTACAGCAAAAGTAGAGAGTGCTTATTATGGGATAATTAAATTTTGTCCAATAGATGACCGCCACGTGTTTAAAATAATTATTTAAATTGTTTAATAAATAATCTGTTAAAGAGATTCCAAAGGTGGATGGGAAGGGAATTTTAGGTCCTATTGGTGAATGGAGGACATTTTTGTACCATTTTCAATACTTCGAGGGCATTTTAGGCCCTTTTCCGATCTTTCGGTGAGTTTCTTATCGATTTTATGTTAAATTTTGAAAAATGTCTTTTAGGGGTGATGTTTTTAGCTCTATAAATATGGAGATTGGAAGTTCAAATCCTATAATCATTTCAGAATCATTAATGGTAAGTTTAAACTATTTATCTTGGGCTTCCTCGATTGAGTTGTGATGCAACGATCAAGGCGTTCAAGATCACTTAATAAACAATACTTATATGGTAGATGAAAATAAAAAAGGCTAGTGAGGAAGATGCAAAAGCCAAAGCACAACGGAGAAAGTTGATGCTCAATTATATAATTTGTTATGGCGCTCTATTGATTCCAAATTGATGCCTTTGTTTTGCCGATTCCAGACATTTTATTTAACTTGGGAAAAAAGGCACGTACGTTATACCGTATTGACATATCTCAATTCTATAATGTGATATTCTGACGACCAACTTAAAAAAAGCAAGAATCCAATATGTCTACTTACTTGGGATAGGTATATGCAGTTATGTGAGGAATTTGAAAATGTTGAAGCCAATTACTACGAACCTAGAGAAGGAACAAGAGCATAGGCGGACAATTGTTTCTAGTTCTTGCACTTGTTGGAGTCACTACTGACCATGATTCGATGCGTGATCAGATTTTAGCCGGTCCTTTAATACCTACAGTTGATGAATTTTTCTCGTCTATTTCGTCTTGTTGTGCCTCGCAGTCAGAAATAGTTTCATCACCTACCATTGATTCTTCCATTTTCGCATCTCAAACCATAGAAAAACAAACATGTCAATCTATGGAGAATACATGAAGAATACATGAGGATGTTTTGAGAAACCTCGATCCAAGTTTAGTTATTAGCATAAATCTCACACTCGTGACGAATGTAGCATTTTTCATGGTCGACCACCAAGCTATGATCCATTACTCTAAAGGAATATAATGAGTTCTTTCGGAATCACGCAAGTAAGCAAACATCTCCACAAGTACCATCTGTTGCTCAGCCTGATCGACTATCCAATAATGCTCACATTGCTTAGACATAATATGATGAGTTCCTTCGGTATCGAGCAAATAAGCAAACATCTCCACAAGTAGCTTTCATTGCTCAACCTGATGTTTATCTCAAACCATAGAAAAACAGACATGTCAATCTATGGAGAATCCGTGAGGATGTTTTGAGAAACCTCGATCCAAGTTTAGTTATTAGCATAAATCTCAAACTCGTGACGAATGAAGCATTTTTCTTGGTTGACCACCAAGCTATGATCCCGAATAGAAACATCAGGTTGAGCAACGAAAGCTACTTGTGGATAAAGGGTAATTCTTTTGCTTATATTTTAAAGTCTAGTACTCTTGGATCATGGGTCATGGACTCAAGCGCTTCTGATCATATTTCTGGTAACAAATCACTTTTATCTGATATTGTTTATTCATAATCTCTTCCATCTATTACTTAAGCCAATGAGATCCAAACAAAGCTAAAAGGGGTTGAAAAAGCCAAACCCTGTCTTCTGTCACTCTACACTTTGTTTGTTATGTCCCTGATTCTCCTTTTAATTTGGTATGTATTAGTCGTTTGATGCATCACCTATATTGTGGCATAACATTGATGATTTTTTCTCATCCAGGACCGTAGTACGGGATAGATGATCGGTAAAGGACATGAATTACAAGGCCTTTAACTATCTTAACTCTTCAAATTCCTTCACAACATGCTTCATTCAGATCCTCCTGATCTAATCCACAAACTTTTGGGAGATCTAAGTTTTTTGATGACAAGGGGAACCTGCTGCTATCCTTTGGGTGCGCATAGGGTAAACCCCTGCTCATATGCAATAGCTCGCAAACCACATAGGAGAGGTAACCCGTACTAGGCAAGTCCTGTGCGACGAGCTCATCCCAGTAAGCAAGGGGTTTCAAACTTGAGACCTCCAACATGGAAGCCCTAAGACCAAAGCACTGGGCCACCCTAAAGGGTTTTTGGGAGATCCAAGTTTATCCAAGCTACAAAAGATGGTGCTTAGTTTGTCTAGTTTATCCACATTAGATTAGATTGTGAGTCGTGTCAACTTGGATAAAAATCTCGTGCTACAAAAATTTCACATAGTACTGAGGGTTGTTCAAAGCCCTTTTTTTCATTAATTTGTCCTGATGTTTAGGGTCCTAATAGAGTCGGTTCAACTTTAGGGCTTTTCTTATTTTCTTAATGAAAGTTCATTCGGAGTTATTTTCCATATTCAAAGCTTTCTTTACTGAAATATAAAATCAATTTGGTGTTGCTGTTCATTCTTTTTCTAGTGATAATGCCTTAGAATACTTTTCCTCCAAAGTTTTAGGAGTTTACGACTCGCCAAGAAAGTCTTCACCAAACATTTTGTTCGTACATCTCTCAACAGAATGGTGTAGTAGAAAGGAAGAACATGCATCTCACTTAGACTGATCACACTTTTCTCATCGGCTGTCATGTTCTGTTGTGTTTTAGGGCGATACATTCCTTGCATCATGTTATTTAATTAGTAGAATGCCATCATCTTCTATTCAAAATCAGGTTCCACATTCCATATTATTTCTGTAGTCACATCTCTACTGTATCCCCCCTTGTTTCTTTGGGTGCAAAATACTTTGTTCCCAAGTTTGCTTTAGGAAAAGATGTAGCTCCTCTAAAATGTGTCTTTCTTTGTTACTCTCAAGATCGAAAAGGGTATCGCTGCTATTCTCCCAATCTCCATGGATACCTTATGTTCGCCAATGTCACATTCTTTGAATCTCAGCCTTACTATACATCTTTTGATCATCCTAATGTCTCTGAGGTCTTCTACCCATACCTTATGTCTAACCTGTACTAACTTTTGAAGAATGTATGGTTACATCTATATCTCCACCACTCCTTACTTATCTTCGTTTTATCTTTGTCGTCCGCGTCTAGCACTAGTCCCAAATGATTCATGTCATGCGCCAGACCTTGCTCCTACTGTGGGCTTTCCTTTTACTAGCCTACCAATTGCTTTTCATAAAGGTATACAATCCACTCAAAATGCTAACCCATATTATACTTTCTTGAGTTATCATCATCCCTCATCATCCCATTATGCTTTTGTATCACCTTTGTCTTTTATTTCCATTCCTAAGACTATAGGTGAAGCACTTTTCCATTTTGGATAGAGGTAGGCTGTGATTGATAAAATATCTACTTTACATAGGAATGGTCTTGTGACCTTGTCTAAATCTACTGTTGGTTGTTGTTGGGTTTGTGTTATCAAATTGGTCTAGATGGCCTGGTTGATAGGCTTAATGCTCGCCTTGTTGCCAAGGGGTGTACTCAGATATTTGGGCTCGATTGTAGTGATACTTTCGCTCCCGTGGCTAAAATAGCATTTGTCTGTGTTTTTCTTTCTATGGTTGCCATTCATCATTGGCCTCTTCATTAGTTGGATATTAGGATCTACAGGGTGATCTTGTAGAAGAAATCTATATGGAGCAACCACCTGATTCTAGTAGCCTTGTATGTCGATTGCGTAAATCACTCTATTGTCTAAAACAGTCTCCTCGAGCTCTATTTGGAAAGTTTAGCATAGTAATTCAAGATTTCAGTATGACTCGTGGTGGAGCTAATCACTCTGTGTTTTATCGACATTTAACACCTAATCAGTGTATTTATTTGGTTGTTTATGTTGATGATATTGTTATCACAGGCAATGATCAAGATAGTGTCACTAATTTAAAGAAACATCTCTTTAAGCATTTCTAGACTAAAAATCTCGATGGGCTGAAGTATTTTCTAGGTATTTAGGTTGCTCAGTCTAGATTGGGTATTGTTGTTTCTCAATGCAAATATATCTTAGACATTCTTTAGGTGATAGAAATGATGGGATTTATACTCATTGACACTCCTATGAGTCTAAATGTTAAACTTCTTCTAGGATAGAAGGAGCCACTCAATAATCATGAAGGATTTAGTCTGAATGTTTATGACTTTCCTTTGTGATAGTCATTGGGATGCAGTTGTTTATATTGTGCGAATATAAACAAGCTCCTTGTAAAGGATCATCCTCTGATAGACATTCTGCATTCGGATATTGTGTTTAAGGAGGTTATTGGTTTCATGGAATAGTAAGAAACAGTGCTGCTCGATTTATTGCAAAATCAGAATATCGAGCAATGGTTGCAATAACTTGTGAGTTAGTTTGGATCAAACAGTTGCTGAGAGCTAAAATTTGTCAAAATCGGTCAGATGGAACTTTTATGTGATAATCTAGTGTCTGTTCATATAATGCTTCATGAAAGGACTAAGCACATTGAGATTGATTGTTACTTTCTTAGAGAAAAGATACTCTCAAAAGATATTGTTACAAAATTGTGAAGTCAAGTGATCAGCTTGTATATATCTTCACCAAGTCCCTCACGGGCCCTCGTATTAATTATATTTGTAACAAGTTAGGTGCATATGATTTGTATGCACCAGCTTGAATGGGGAGTTCTAGAGGGTTCAACAAGCAATCGATATTCAATTATGAAGTATTTTTCTAAAATGCCCAATATCTGTTTCAAATCGAATTTCAAATGGAAGAAATCCACAGATTCAAAACCCCTTCCCAAACTGTACAAGCTTCTCAAAGTAACAAAAAGAAAAGCAACGACTGGAGTAATAGTAACATAGCCACACTACTCCAATTAAAAAAAACTAAATCAAAATAATGAGCCTATTAGTGAAGCAAATTCAATGAAGCAACAACTGGTACCACATATTCTTGTACAGTCAAAGAAAATCGATTCCGTAATTTTTTACCGGAACGCGATTGGTTTCTAAGATCGTACGGGTCAAGGGAATGGACCCCTGGCCTCGGATGTCCATCCCAAAAATGGATTTTTGTTAGAATTATTGGTACGAAGGCTTAGTTCAAATCTAAAACAATGGCCGAAGTCATCGGTTCAAATCCGATAAGGGGCTTTGCTAAATCAATTATGAAATATTTTTCTAAAATGCCCTTAGGAGTAGGAATACATACTCCTACTTAGAATAGGAATAGGATAATATATAGTATCCTACTTGGCAAAGGTTTTATTGTAGTGTCTATAAATAGTGTCTCAGTGTAATAATGTATATACACAAGTTAATAATATTTTTATCCTACATTTCTCACAATAATGAATCCAATATCTGAATTACAATATCAGAAAATAACTGTTGCCATGTGGAGACTAAATTTTATTCCCTACGTTTTCAAAAAATCCTACAACCTTTTCCGACCTGTGGGACTCAACTGGAGCTTCTTCAGGTCGTTAGTCAGTTTTGGTGTAGGAACTGGGTTTTTTGAGAATGGAAATTCGATACACGTTTAGAGTAAAAGTTGTGAGAAGTGCCGGTTACTTTGGCTGCTGTTGCTTGCTGCTTGCAGGCTTGGAAATCTCTGTTTGCCTCTTCTCCCTGCCTCAATTATGATTGGTTAGCTTCTTCCTTCGCGAAAGCTGCGGTCTAACAACCCCCTTGTTGTGTTACATTTTGTGATCTGCTTCAGTCTGCCTTTTTTGGATAGCTGGTCTTTAAGTGATTAAAAAAGAGATTTTCTGAGAATTGGCTGGAGCTAAGTAATTTTTATGGGAGAGAGAGGAAACAGAGGATAAAGCTAATTGTGTTTTTTTGGAGATAGGCATGTCCCATCTCAGCTGATCTATTGTTCCGTTTTGCTAGCCACTATGTATATTCATTTAGCCATGGTTAGAAGTGAGAATCAACCAATCTGTGCCAAAATAGTAAGAAGTCAACTACTACTTTTTTTTTTTTTTTTGAGAAGGAAGTAGTCAATTACTACTTATTGGATAATTATTAACAACACTTTTAAAAAATTTAGTAGTATGGAGCTATTTACTATTATATTTGTTTGATATTTTTTGCTCTTGAAACTGCATCTACCTTTTAATTTATTTTAATCCTCCAAAAAATAAAATAAAATAAAAAGGCAGATGCAGTTTTGCGAGCAAAAATATCACACAAATATAATAGTGATTAGTTCAATACTAAAACACTTCGGGAGCTGACCTTCAGAATTTTTTTATACTAATTTTGAGTTTTTAAAGAACTCATGTTTGATCTCGGAAACTAATTTGTAGACAACTTTGTTCCGGTTTTGGAACTCAAGTCCAGTAATGGTGTTCATGAAATCTGCTGATTTATTGTTGGAGATAGGCTGATGATGGTGTTGTGAAGGTATTAAAACGAAAATGTAGTGGAAGGGGAAAAAGGAATAGTGTTTTTCTTTTTTATTGTTGATATTTTCACGTGTTATTCATTGAGTCATCTCTTTGCCATGTCAGTGCGTTCGGAAGTCACACACTTATTTGCAGGAGACTGCTATTGAGGGATCTAATAGACACAATTCGCCTCGAGTTCTGGTGTCAATAGGTACAATCCTTAGCGCAAGTGTCTAAATAAAACAAATTGGCAAGTTTGTGGGGCAAAGCCTATGTATTCTGCCAAGAATCTCTGAAGGGGATAAAAGAATAGAAATAAAAAAAAATTCATAGAAAGCGTAGTTCCTAAGATAAATATACTAGCATAGTTTAAATGTATTTCCAACTGATTGGGATATAACTTCCCTTCCATGTGCTCTTAGGTCTTCCTCGACTCTTTCAATACATTCATCCACCATGGTTCACACCCATGTACCAAAGCATCTGGAGATGGACATAGGACATAATTAAACCATCTCTAACTACCTTTTATCATTTTATCCTCGATGTGTGCAACTTGCACTTTTTGATGGATGTAGTCATTTGTAATCATATCTAATGTTGTTTAATCAAACATCCATCATTCACATCTTTGCGTCACTCACCTTGTGGATGAGTTAGATTTTGATGGCCCAACATTCAATTCTGTTGGCTATCTATTCAATATAACTAATCTTTCACTCAGGTACACGACAAGTCATCAAGAATTGGCTAGCTTTAAGCAAGCTACCAATCTACCAACTACCTCAATCCTCCTCCTTTATTCGAGCTTGGGACCGGCAATGTGAACAAGCTCATATTTGTAGAGTTGGTAGTTATGGGGTATAAATTCAGTTTAGTGTGTCAGTAAATCTTTTCTCTATACGACGATACATTTCCCTTGATGTGGACTTCATACTGTGCAAATATCTCATCATGGTTGACTTTTCTGAAATGCTAAAATTTCATGGATAGCTTGGAGGCTGTTGTAAATAGTCTATGAATAGTTCTAGGAAGTAAAATATCCACTTCCTTGAAGTTCTGAAAGAAACAAATTAGAACAATTTGCTGAAGGTTTAAATGGATTGGGTAATTCTTGGTATATAGGTCCTTCAATTAATTGCAATTTAATATCAACCGTAATAGTTTTTTTTTTAAATGTCAATCATAATATATGTGGATGGTCTAATTTTCGAATTCCCCGTACATGAATCATTTGTCATCTCTCGACTAAGCTTATTTCGTATTTCTATGAAGTTCCTTCAACTGCAATTGGATCCAGCTAGCAGCAATACCCTACCTGCAAATGGTAATGGATCAATCACACAGAAGTTGAGAATCACAAACAGCCAACATGGCAAGGTAAGGGAATTGATCATTTTCTGCCTTGGATCACTTTTACTAGACATTTTCTGGTTAGATATAAATGTATGAATCATATGATTTAGAAGCCTCTTTTAGCCCATGTTTTGTCTTAAAGCACCAATATTAACCTGTATTCAAATGGAATAGACCTAAATATAGTGAATGTACATAGATGATTACAACAACATATGGATATTATGAAAGGCTTTTGAATAGTGAGGAGGTGGACTTTCCTCATAGAGTGATTTGGATCCCAAATATACCGAGACTGGCCATAACCTCTTTAACCGTGCTTGGCATCACCCAAAACATCCCAAACCATGTAAAAATCTTCCACTATAATCTTGAAGCTACCGGAAAGTGAATAAGGAGATGGTGCACATCTGCTCCCACACCCTTGCACATAAAGCACCAACTGACATAAATGATCGTTCTTCTTCCTCAGTTTCTTTGCTGTCAAGATTATTCCACTAGTTGTAACTATGAAGAAAAACACGCCTTTCTCATTATCTTTGGGATCCAAATCGCTCGACGAGGAAAGTCCACCTCCTCATGCAAAAGCTTTTCATAGTATGACTTAACTGTAAAAGCACTATTCTTTCATGATAAATTTTCTTCTATCTTTGTTAGCAAAAAATGCAGCCTCCATTGTAGATCTACCGGGCTTAATTGCAAACTAGTGCTGTATCACTCTTGACATATTCGTAAGTGTTGCTCTGTGCCTCTGTCATTTCACAGAGCTTCATCATATGATTCATGAGTTTAATGCCACTCTTTTAGGCCTATGCTCTTTCATTCTTTTCCAGTTGAGATGATTCATATTAAAAGAATTATCTGGCTCATTATCAATTCGATACTGATAATCTGGCACGCATGTTGCTTGTTCAATCTTATATGAGTTTAGTTACAGTATTACGAATCAATACTAACTTCAAAATTTGGGTTGTTGCATTTGCTCATGAAGAAAAAGAACTATTACCGAATGATTGCACGTCGATCCGCAAAATTATAAACATGAAAATATGTTTTATGAATTCAGTCTTTTACCACCGAATTCAGGCTTTTCCCATCGCTACTTTTCATATGGTTTCTGAGTGAATTGGATATGAGATCAGAGAGGTTGAAAACTCGTGAAGTTGTTGGAACATTATTTTTTCTTTTACAGGTTTGAATAGATAGCTACAGATGTACGTTATTTTTAGCTATAATAAACTGAAACTAGTACTGGAATTCTGTTTATCTGCTATTGGAACTGAATGTATTTCAATATTTCGCTGTTCCCTTAAAGCTTGAGACTGGGTGTATGTTTTACTTCTCTCTTGAATTCCTGTGATTGTTTATAGAGGGTTATTTGGTATAACCACCACCAAAACGGCTATTCTTACCAGCTATATCTTTATCTTCATTTTCCCAGAAATCACTTGTCATGCGCATACGAATAAGTTATAAGGTGAATAACAAAGATGTCTTGGAGGAAGGCCAAGTCAGCAATTTTCCTCGCTATTTGTGAGGTTGAATGGCCCTGTAAGAAGATGCTTTGTAGCATTTCGTCTTTTCTTTTCTTTCACTACGGAGAAGCTTCTGCTCATTGTTTGTACTTCCTAGAGCAATATATTCAATTGGTTTGGAAGAAGAGGCAGTATTGGTTGGACTTCAAGGGGTGGCTTTACCTGGGATTGGTCAGATGCCTGACATTGCTTACCTTTTTTTTACCTTCAAAGTTGGCACATTGTACATTATGATCTGATTACCATGTAAGCCACTGTCAAGGTCAATTTTGCCTATGTGGCACTTACAGGAGGAGATCATGTGTTTTGGAGTCGTTATAATTTATGAGATGTGCATTGTGCAAGTATTCTTTTGTTTCTAAGATTTTGGCTGATCAGATTCAAAATGAAGAATTGTAAAGCAGGGTTTCCCAACTGGCTTGGTAATGTTTTATCACAGGTGCGTTATAAATGCTTGTTGTGATGATGGAAAGCTCCTCAATTGGTTGTAATACTGAGTATATGCTTATTGCTAGTTCAAAATTTTCATCTCTTTTAAGTGTCCTCATTCCCAAGATGTTGCAATTTCTATTTCCTTGTATGTACACTAGTGGCCCGGGTCGTGCGTCCAACGGGCCCACTATATGTTATTTTTCTTTCTTAATTTATGTGATCTAGATAAAATTTGAGAGTCAATAATTTTAATATATTTTTTAAATTTTTTGAATTTATAATATTTTTAAGTAATTTTTAAATAATAGACACTACCCTCAAGTTCTATTTTCGGCATATCAAGTAGCTGAAGTAAGCACATAAATTGGCACTTGCTTTTAAGGAAAATAATTTATTACGGGATATTGTAATTTCATAGTTGAAGTAGATGAAAAAATAATTAAATAATAATTAATAGAAATAACATAGTAAAATTAAGTAGGCTTTAATAGTGATCGTAAAATTAAGCAAACAAGTTTTAATCACCTGTCTGATTCAAACATCTAAAGAAGGTACGATAATCCTAAATTGCTCAATTTAGTAACTTATTAAATATGAGAATGTTCATATTTTGGGGATAGAAGGCCAGATTTTCCCCTGCACTTTGTAAGAGTCTAACTTTGCCTTCCATAAGAAGTTTGGATCATTTATGTCCTCCTGGCTGTTACAGTTGTGCCCTGAAATTGCCCCAAGTCGCTAGTGGCGTTGGGTTAATGGCTAATTACAAAGACAAATTTGAATCTTTTCCCTACTATTATTACAGAAACATGTCAGCATTGCCGCAGAAACTTAGCTTCACAACAATTTGAAACACCGGAAAAATTATGTTAGCCAAAATTTGTCATGACTAAGGGTGTGTTTTGCCACGGAGGAAAATAATTTTCGGAAAATATTTTTAATTTCTCATGTTTGATTAATCAAATTATTTTTCCTCCTATTTTTTTTTTTAAATGAAGAAAATGACTTTCCTAATAAAAATAAAAAAAAATATTGTATATATGATATTTCAAACTTACTGTCTCTTCTCCATGTACCTAATCAACCAACCTCCACACCTTGACCATCCCACCCCATCACACCTCAGTTCCCATCCCAAAGTCTTTTGCTAAATAATATGTAAATAATTTTGAAATAATATTTTCTTTCTTATTTACCCGGAACTAAAAAATAAGTATGATTTTATTTTTATTTAAAAAAAAATATTTTCTAGGAAATTATTTCCCTTTCTATCAAATGCATCCTTAGTCTAATTTATCTTCATTAATATTAAGATTTTTGAATTTGAATATTTATGATATTTGGATAATTAAGAAATTGTCTCTAGATCAAAACACTGAATAATTAAGACTATTTACTTTTGAATATTTGAATATTGAAAATTTATTTATTATTACACATATTAAGTGAACAATGACCGTAACTTTTGTTTTTTTAATCATTTTGTATTTTCACCGTTATGAAACTTAACATCCATACCCCTTAATTGGATGAAATATCTCAAATCAATTACAAATTCTCTCTTTTAACCCGAAGTCAACCCACTATACTAAATAAACTTATACCAAATTAAATGTTCAAACCATCTAGTCCAATCTTCTTCACGTTCTTCATCTGGTGATAAATAATTCATGTTAAATAATTCTCAAGTTGAATTCAATGCTATCAATTTGCATGGTACTTTGCTAACAAAAATATTTAAAAATTAAATTGCAGCGTTTCAAGTTATTTTAATCAAGCGTACGTGCTAATAATGTAATTAGGAATTGGGGAGAGAGGGGTATGTCACTATGAATTACTTCATAAAGTAATTTGATAAGTAAATAATAGTTCTTGGTTCGATTATTCAATTTGATATATCAATATATTTTTTAAATAATTTACAGACGCATTTTCTAACAACTTAGTTTTTGTTGCAACATGTTAGTAACCTGTTGCAGTAGATATTGCTGTTATTGCAACAAATGACTAATTTATTGGAAGTCAGTGGATGAATACAGAAGAATACTTAGTTGTTCCACCAGGTTAGCAATTTATTGCAATAAGTGTCTTATATGTTGCAACAAATAACTTATTTGTTGGGATAGAACCAAAAATCATATGTTGCAACAGTAAGTCATATGTTGCGACAAATATGCATCTGTTATAATAGATGATTTACAGGGTGTACATGGTCCGGGTTGGTCGGGTTTTTTAAAAAATCCAAACCACACTATTTATGTCGGGTTTTTAAATATACAAACCAAACCAAACCAAACCATTCGGGTTTTTCAATTTCGGGTTTTGTCGGGTTGGTTCGGTTTGCGGTTTGGTTCCGGTTTTTTCGGGTTTTTTCAAGTTTCCATTGACAACAGCAGTAATAGGCAAGGGGAAAATAGAGAAACAACAGCAGTAATCAACAACATTACAGCATCACTAGTTTGACATACCATTGTGCCAAAATCACTGTTTTTCCAAAAATTGAGACAATTATGAAAAATTAGTGATTCAATACCATTGTGCCAAAATCACTGCATTCTTTTCTCTTTCCCAAAAGTTGATACGATTATGAAAAACTATTGCTTAATATACACCATTGAATAAAAGAATATGAGCAGGTGATGCAAACCCAAATGCAGGACTGCGTCACTAGTCGTTGCTGCATCACTTGTCATTACTGCATTCCCCATTCATTGTTGTTGTGTATGAACAAATCATTCAAAAACATGCAACAGTTTATCTTCTTATGTCGAGGTATATGGAACTTTGGCTCTCTTGGAATGGTAGTCCGTATACATGTTTCAATCCCATAAATATGCTTTGCTTACCTTCTGCAGTCTCTCTTTCCATCCTGTATTGTTCAAGAAGGCTCAATATTGCAAGCATTTCTCATATGCTTTCGTAATGAAATACTATATAATTGAACAAGAATCTAAAACTAGCCCTCTTGCACTCTATCACGTTTGCTTGGGTCATCTCTTATTGATGCACTTTCTCTGAGTATTTGTTCACATAGACATATATTTACATGCTTCATATGAAATATTGAGAAAACAATTGAGATATCCCTAGCAGCATTTTGCACCTAATTAAGTAACCAGTTCACTAAAAGAATCAATTTCGGTTGAAGAATGACCAAAGTCAATAAAGAATAGACAAAATCTACCTGATGATCAAACTCAGCACGTTCAACAGCCCTAATGTCACTGTGCAGCTACACCATACTTGTTGGCAGCTTCGACATCAACGTTGTATCCTACAACCATGTTACTAAAAGCTTTCCCTCCAGCCCTGCTTAATGCAGAGAAAAGTGTCTCTCCCCAGTTTTCTGTCAACTGAACAACGCAAAACAAATCATTTGAATTTCACTTCCATACACAATCACCAATTATGACTACCTGGCCAATGACTCCATCACATCGGTCTCCAATAAGAGCAAGAATGTCATCAACTGACAAAATAGTTTTCTACTCAGTGCATATCTACAGAATGCATCAAATAAAGTTAGTCAACATATACAAATTAACAAAGAAAATATTTGATTGAATATATGTATGTTACTTCTAGGCGGCAATCTTGTTGAATGAGCATTCAGCAAGGTGAAAAATTGCAGAACAGAGAAACTTTGAAAGAATTCGTGCGGCGCTAGGGTTTTGGTTTCAAGCTTGGTGAATGGTGACTAATTGATTATTTTGTATATGAGGTGGAGGAGTTTATTAAAAACTCTTTACAGTCCACAAGGATGCAAGTATTGTATATTTGGTCCCTAAACTTTTGGATGTATATATATGTATATAAATGTGTGTATATAAATGTATATATGTGTGTATAAATGTGTATATATATATATATGTATATATGTGTATATATATGTGTATATATGTATATATATGTGTATATATGTATATATATGTGTATATATGTATATATATGTGTATATATGTATATATATGTGTATTTATAATTTCGGGTTGGTTTGGTTCGCGTTGGTTTTTTTTAAAATCAAAACCAAACCAACCCAAATATAGTCGGGTTTTTTTCGTCAACACCAAACCACACCAAACCAACCATTAGTCGGGTTTTTTTTGTCGGGTTGGTTTGGTTTGCGGTTTGGTTGTCCGGGTTGGTCGGGTTTTTTAAAAAATCCAAACCACACTATTTATGTCGGGTTTTTAAATATACAAACCAAACGAAACCAAACCATTTGCGGTTTGGTTCGGGTTTCGGTTTGGTTTTGTTCACCCATTTTACCTATTGCAAGAGATGACTTACGAAATTGTATCAAATAGAATAATCATTTGTTGTAACAGGTTCGTGATTTATTGCAAAAGATGATTTAACTGATAAATGCATTTTATTACAGCTGATAAAGGTGGGATAGAACTACAAGTTGTATCCAATAAAATAGTCATATGGTGCAATAGATATGACATTTATTGGAACAAATAAGGAATTTTCCACAATAAATAAGGCATTTGTTGCATATCACAACTTGAAGCTACCCCTAGTTACGACATGGCACTTAAAATCTTAAAGGACTCCAAACGAACCACATGACATACATAAGCATATAAAAGTAAACAAAAATCACAAAGAAGCATAAATAAGGCCTAAGCAGTCTAAGCAATATCATGACATAGAAATACTCTGAAATGACTACATAGACTAAACATCTAACAAAGTTTGAAAGTCTCTACTAGAACAAAGATGAGTTACTAGAACAGACCTTTAGTAACCCAAAGTCTGAAACTGAATTATGAGACATAAATTGTAAATACAAGAATAACTCTTCCTCAAAGAATGGGGTTTCACCACTCTTTCAGCTGCTCAATATAAATACTAACTGCTAGCTGGATAATAGAATTGTCTGCACCTATATTATAAAATAATACAAATAAAAAATATATATTTTATGTTGATAGTACTATCGAATGTACTAAGCATGGAGAATATGCAATAACATGATAAGTCTAAAAATATGCTATATAACCAAGTAAAACATAACATGAAATTGTTAACTAAAATTGAATTAACTAATACAAGGCTAATGCATCTTTATGAAAATTAAATTATATATTGAATGACCATAATCATAAAATAGATATAGTGATAATTATCGCAAACAATATATAACCATGTGAGCTATGACATGGAGTATGTTGTATTTCCCCATTAAAAGGGTTCCAATATGCTTCCCGAGGTATAAAGGCCGAACCAAATAAATCCATTAGCTAATCTCTATCCAATCTGGATATTATACAGTGGCACGTAGTTTTAGAATATAGGTAATCACCACTAGTTTACTTGATTGTTAAGTACAATTCCCAATGAAAAACATGTATAATTGAAAGAGTAGCTCTTATAAAAAATAATAATAGCATAGGCGTAATCTAAAAGACACTATTTGAAAGTATCTAAATCATGACAAGCTTGATCATAGAAAAATCGTGTAAATCCTCCATGATAAGGATTCTTTTATTTTGAAGCAATCTGTCTTTATCAGAATTATATTGATACTTTGTCTAAAGCATCCTAAAGTCATAGTTTACAAATTCATGATGCATGCTTAACTTCTCAAATATAATTCATGTTCAATAAAATAAGCATAATGCAGCTCAAGTAGAACTCATCAAAAATATGTAATTAAGATCAATAAGAGCATTAAGATTAAATAAAGGAAAAAAATACACAAAATAGATCTAATATAAAATTATTTACCCTTAATAGACCCTATAAACTATTTATCCTTAATGAACCCATTACCTAAACTATTTATCTTTCTACCCACTTACCTTTTTTTTTATTTCGCGTGCTGACGTCAGCATACATATTATGAAATATACTTTGGCGGCATATATATACACCATACCGGTATCATATATAATGAGTTCAATCCTTTATGATACTCTGGCATTATATAGATACCCAATTGGTATATATATGATTTTTTTTAAGAAATAAATAAGAAACAAATAAAAAATTTATTAAACTCTAAATTAGTAGAAAATATATTCGTTATATACTCTGTCGGTATATTTATACC
>DF359768.1:85432-99165 GCA_000787875.1 Solanum virginianum
AAACCCCTTCTAGTCTTGGGCAACCCAACCACAACATCCATATTAATCTCTTCCCACTTCCAAGTAGGAATCTCTATATCTTGTGCTAGGTCACCCGGCCTTTGGTGCTCGGCTTTGACTTGGTGGTAACTATGATAACTGAAAACAAATTTGGCAATGTCCCTCTTCATGCCTCCCCACCAATACACCTCTCTCAATCCCTTGCCTCCCATGTAGAGCATAAAACCTATTGTGCCTTGGGGAACCACCTTGTTGACCACATCTACCCAAAGGAACCGTATTAATACCCTGGCCTTGAGGATGAACATCCTTACCCTTGTTGTGATCACAAGGGCATCAACCTTCTTGTGACCCGTTTCCCCACAATCATAAAATGCATTAGTGTCTCTTAAGCATGGGCCCCTATGACCCTTACCACAACACATCATTATGAACCATAACACCAACACCTTAGGCCCTTGGGAAGTCATTGGCAAACACCCTATTAGAAGTATGAGAAACTCCTTGGCCTTGGGGAACCAGCCGCCCTTGCGAACTTGGAACTTTCCCTCAAAACGAGCCCTCTTGACCTCATGACTCCTTCTCTTCCTCAATTTCTCCTTGTCCATTTATTTGGCATGAGTCATCAAACCAAAAACTCCATGTGACTAATCAACTTAGTAGACCAGCATTCTTCACTCACCAAGTCAGACATACCCATCACGAACTTGTTCATTCTAGACCTTGAGTCGGCAACAAAGTGTGGAGGGTACACTTTGAGAGTTGATTGAACTTGAGGGAATACTCTCTCACACTGATAGATCCTTGTTTCAAGTTCATGAATTCCACCAATTTAACTTCCCTAAGATCAAGAAAGAAGAACCAATTAAGAAAAGCCGCCTTAAACTCCTCCTATAGAACCACATTATTGTTCCCCTTCTCATCTTTTCATTAAGTGTACCAAATTTGTGCTACCTTATTGAGTTGGTAAGCCATCAACTCTGCCTCATCTTCCGACCTCATACCCATGATAGCCAACACCTTATAGACCTCATCAATGAACTCTTGAGGGTCCTCATTTATCTTAGACCCATAGAATTCTGGTGGGTTCATAATCATGAAGTCTCTCACCCAAGATGCCAGTGTAGGAGCATGAGGGGCTTGGGACCCTTGATTGGCTAGGGGGATTTATCCTCATAGAGTCTCTCACCCAAGATGCCAGTGTAGGAGCATGAGGGGCTTGGGACCCTTGATTGGCTTGATTAGCCACAACTTGTGCAAGCAAAGTGAGAGCATCCCGGATCTCTCCATGAGTCGATTACTCCTCGGGTGTGCAAGCTCTTCTTCCTCTCGTGTTAGGCATAATCTAGCATAGCAAAGAACAATAATTAGGGGGGGAACCTTACTTTAAATCTATATCACAACTTAGAACATGAAGAAGGAAAATATTTCCTAAAACGTCTCATAGCCTCTTACTTATAGTTGTGGTGCACAACAAAATCATGAATAAGACTCTAATTAACACGGAGTGTTGGACTCCGAGGATCTAACAACCTAGTGCCTGATGCCAAGTTTGTCACGACCTAAACTTAGGTCCTAGACATGACATGGTGCATGAGGAAGCCCAAAGGGACCGCAAGCAAGCCTTTTAGCATATCATTACACATCCTTGGTCACGGAGCAATTAAACAACAACAATAAGAGTAGAAAAAAAGAAATAAGGGACTAAGGAACATTCTTCATATCACAAGAACATAGCAAGCTCAATAGAGTATAGCATGAATACAACATAAGATTCCAACAACACCTCCACTACATAGATAGGAGCAGGCGACCAAGATAAACAACCAAGCCTACCCCTCTTAGTCATAAGCATACATAAATAAAAGAGTCTTAATATATAATATAGAACCATAGACTTTGTCCCTGGAATGGAGGACTCACTAACTAGCTTGAGAGATAATCATACTAGCCGCGTGGAGGAGGAGGATGATCAAGCGGGGCTCTGGTTCCTACATGGTAAATCATGTAGGCATAGAGTATGCGTTAGTACGTTTAAATGTACTAAGTATGTAGGATACAATGCAATAAGAGATAGCCATCATAGTCAAAATGCATAAAGATAAGCAATAGATGGCATGATAATAATATGGCATGTATGATCAAGCTTAAGTAAAACATGCTTACATAGAACATAATATATATGTAAGAAGAGACTATCATATATTGTGGATCGTCTCACCCTACCATCCTTGGTGATTGAGGTACCAACCCCATCAATTGGTTGGTGGATCGTCGCACCCTACCACCCCCTGTGACCGAGGTACAAATCCCTCGACATGGTTATCAAGGTATAAACCCCTCCACATGGTTGGTGGATTGTCTCACCCTACCACCCTTGGTGATTGAGGTACAAATCCCTTAACTAGTTGGTGCATCATCTCACCTTACCACCCTTGGTGACCGGGGAACAAACCTCTCGACATGGTCACCCAGGCTCTTAACCCCCTCAAGTGAGGCATGGTCAATTTCCAACACTATATAGAATAATATCATATACATATATTTTTTTATCATCATAGAGTCATTCAACTCATACGACATGCATTGGACTTTTAATTCCTCAAGAAACTATATCCGGATATTTTATCAAACAATTGGCGGATGTGTAGTACTAGTGTAAAACCATGCAATTTAAGGGTGAAACCATGCAAAATAATCCAATGTAAAACCATCAATCATTACTTGGTAACACCCTCAAGCAATATACATCAAAACTCTTCATCAAATCTCACAATATATCTTAGATTCATAGCTCCAAACATGCTAAAATAGTCACTATTTCATGAAATTCCAACATAGTTTGCTATGAAATTCATAATAAGTAAGACCCATGAGTAAATCAACTTTAAATCATGTAATTTTAGGTAAAAGGAAGCTTGGGTATCATGGGTGAAAGGAACCCATGAAAGAAACTCACATACCTTAGCTTTCGGAGAATCCTTGAAAAAGATTGGAGATGGAGACTTGAAGCTTGAATGAAAATCTTAAGATCCGAATGCGTTTTGGGACTTGAAATTAGGAGTGAAGTATTTGGCTAAGTGTTTGAGTGAATATTGGGGAATGTTTTAAATGATATGAGGGTGAAATATGGCTAAGTATAGGTTTCACATTTAGAAACACCTAGGCCCAAGACTCAAAAGCCTTGGACGGGACAAAAAAAATTACCCAGGAATTGGTTGTTGGCCCGTCGCTCCAAGAACGCGTAGACCTCATTGGAAATCACATTTTGTGGTTTTCAAATTTTGATACGGTTGCTCTAAAATCAGAGTTAGACCCATTTTCCAATCAATTTGACCCCCTGATCAAAAATATGAAGTCAAATTTTGAGATATACGAAATTTATGATTTCGAGCACTTTCGAGGCACATTTATTTGGCACTTTTTGGGGTCATTTCAAGTATAATAAGATGAGTAAAATCAATTCAAAATCAACCCACCAATATTGTAATAAAACCCCAAGTTGGGTACCATAAAATTCATATAAAAAATTCACCATAGTTCATAGTTTTCAAAGCTCAAATCATGCATAATCTCAATAGACATGAATCAACTCATAGTATAAGCTTAAAATAGATATTCATGCATAATCAACAATACTTGATAAAACCCCAACATAACTTTCATTCAAAATTCATAATAAGTGATACCCATAGATAACACAACTTGAAATCATGCAATTTTCATAAAAAGAGAAGGTTGGGCTCCATGGGTGAAAGGACCTATGGATAAAGACCCACATACCTTAAACTTAGATTTTCTTGAGATGAGCTTGAAGGAAAATTGAAGCTTAAATTGAGTCCTTGAGTTCCAAAATTGAGCTTGAAATCCTTGAATTTGATTGAGAGATTTGATAAAATCTTGGAGAGGTTTTTGAGAGAGTTTTATGAAATATAGAGTTGAAAATGGCTAAGTATGAGAGATTTTACATTTAAATGGGCATAGGGCTATTACATCAATGCCCTTGGATGAAATAAGAAAATTGGGAAAAGTTTTACACTGGTCCGCACCCTGGCACGACGCGAACCAAATGCGTAGCCAACATTTACACAGTGGCGCACCCTAGGCACATCGCGCCTTGGGCGCGGACAACCATTGGAAATTGTAAAATTAAAAAAAATTATTTTTTGCTACGGGTCTTCTAAAATCTGAGCTATACCTATTTTCCACTTAATTTTGCCCCCTGATCAAAAATATGAAGTCAAATTTTTGAAATCATGGAGAATTTTGAGATATATAGAAATTACGATTATGGGACAATCTGAAGCACATGATGGGCATTTTAACTAAGCTGGCTCAAAATAAAGCAAAGTTTTAGTGGTTAGACGAGTGTGAGAAGAGTTTTCAAGAGTTGAAAACCAGATTGATGACTCTGCCAGTGTTGACTTTACCTGAGGGAGCCGATGGTTTTGTAATCTACTGGGCACTACTAGAGTGGGATTGGGATGTGTTCTGATGCAAGGAGGTAAGGTTATAGCTTATACTTCTAGGAAACTTAAGAACCACAAGAGGAACTATCTAACTCACGACTTAGAATTGGTTGTGGCGGTATTTTCACTCAAGATTTAGTGTCACTACTTATATGGAACATATGTTGATGTATTCACACACCATAAGAGCCTGCAATATGAATTCACCCAAAAATAGCATAACTTAAGGCAGAAAAGATGGCTTGAGCTGCCCAAGGACTACGACATGAGCATCCTCTACCATCCAAGTAAAGTTAATGTGGTTGCTGATGCTCATGTGGAAGAAGGGAAGAAAGAATTAGCTAAAGAGGTGCACAGACTAGTGTGATGGGGAGTTCAATTACATGAATCTAGTGAAGGTGGAATACTTGTACATATGGATCTAAATCATCTCTTGGGGTAAATGTAAAGGAAAAGCATGACCAATATCCCATCTTACTCCAATTGAAGGAAGATGTACATAAGCAGAAAGTAATGACTTTCATCAAAGGGGGAGATAGGGTATTGATATACTAAAGTAGAGTGTGTGTTCCATAAGTTGATGGTATTCAAGAAAGGATCATGTCAGAAGCCAATAACTCTAGATATTCTATCCATCTAAGGTTTACCAAAATGTACTATTACTTGAAAGAGGTTTATTGATGTGGTGGATGAAGAGAGACATTGAGTGCCCAAACTACCAATAAGTAAAAGTTGAGCACCAAAGGTCATTTGGAGTAGCCCAAAATTTTGAAATTTCATAATGGAAGTGGGAGATAATCAATATGGATTTCATCACAGGCTTATCAAGGTCTCACAGACAACATGATTCGATCTGGGTGATTATTGATAGGATGACTAAATCAGCCAACTTCTTGTTTGTAAAGAATACTGATACAACAGAGGACTATGATTGATTGTATATCCGAGAGATTGTCAGATTTCATGGAGTTCCTTTGTCCATCATATCAGATAAAAAACTCAATTTACTACCCAATTCTGGAAGTCCTTTCAAAAAGGCCTGGGTTCAAAGGTGAATCTTAATACTACTTTTCACCTTTAGATCGATGGCCAGACAAAACGTACGACACAGACCTTGGAGGACATGTTAAGAGCATGTGTCACTTCAAAGGCAATTGGGATGACCACTTGTCTCTGATTGAGTTTGCCTATAACAACAGCTTCCATTCAAGCATCCAAATGGCTCCTTATGAGGCCCTTTATGGTAGAAGATGTAGATCACCAATAGGATATTTCGAGATAGGTGAAGCAGGGCTAATTGAGCCAAACTTGGTACACCAGGCTATGAAGAAGGTAAAGATTATCCAAGAAAGATATGGTAAAATAAACAGAGAGAGTATGTGGTAAGATATTTTTTTATTTTCCATTTTATTTTTGTGTTGAGCATTGTAATAGTTGAGAATCTATGACATGTCGATTTGAATATTCAAGTGAATTAAATTAAAAACGAATAGAAGGAAGAGAAAAGTGAAATGAAAGCAAGCAAACATTATCCAATAATATGCTTTATCCTTTTCATCTACCTTTTGATTTGCCAATTTTGAACAATCTTTCTCTCTTGTAAAAAAATATTTCTATTTTAGTTTACATCAAACACTTTTTTTCACCCATTTTCACTTATTCACTATATTAAAAATTAATAATTATTTTTTATTTATTCACAAAATTAAAAAGTAATTAGTTTAATATTTTATTCTTCTTGTAATCTACTACTATTCATTTTTAATAGTATTATATTACTGATTTGATTTGCTTGAGCTCATGGTCTTCTAACTCTAGCTCGAAGAGTTATTGGTTTGACCATGCAAGTTGTCGTGAATATATCATTATTTTATTACTCTTTTGTCTCATTTTATGTGACACCCTTTGACTTGACACGATATTTAAGAAAAAGGAAGGCTTTCAAAACTTGTGGTCTAAAATCATTCTTAGATATTTGTGTGGCTGAGAATCATTAAGGGTAAAAAGAAATTTTAAAGATAAATTGTTTTCACTTATAGTAAGGTGATATTCTTTTTGGGACAGACCAAAAAGAAGAGGGTGTCACACATAAAATGGGACATATAAGGCATATATCAAATCAAGTATAATTAGATCAACAAGCTATGCTAGTAAGGGTTAGGGATTCATCCGAACCATTAGCAAGAAATTTTTATTTTAGTCATATATTATAGTCGTATGTTTATCTTGCTGCATAATTTGTCACATCATAATGACATGATATATGAAATTGAAATATTTACAGGGATACATTTTTAAATGTTTAAAAAATATCAATTACTTTCGTGATTTTATTTGAGTGGCAATAAGTATTAGATTGCTAACATTTAACTGATAACAGGTCTTCCAAAAGGGGGAAGATGTGTATGTTATGTAATATATACACAGCATATACCAAACATCTTCTGTTGCTCCTCTGTGTTAGAACCAACCTGATTCTTCTTAGTGGGTTCATGTTGCGCAATGGATGGAACAGGTTCTTAGCAGTAAATGAATAAAACACGAGAGTTTGTCATCATAAAAAAGGAGAATTTGTTGGACGAATTTTCTTTGCATACAACTCCATCTGCAGAAGTATTGTTGATGGGAAAAAAGCCATAGTATACATTTTAGAGGTAATATTTACCTTTAGTGTCACCCAAAATAATTATCAAAAAATGTCAATATTTTTTAACAAAAATGTACATTCATGACTAAATTATAATAAATAAATAAATAAACAAAAAAAGGGAAAAACATGTATCATCCAATCAAACAAATTAATGGAACACATTTGGAGTAAAAATACAAAGAAAAAAAATAAAAAATATAAAAAAAACCCAAAAAAGTGACTAATCAATTAGATGTATTTAATGCAACCTTGTACCATAAATTCTAAGGAAACAAAAAAAAAAAAGCCAAAACGTGTAAAGTCAAATAGAGATAGTAAATGCATGGTAGGTGCAATAAATTATGGTGTGACTATAATGATTGTTTTTATTGAGAATTGACAAAAACATATTGAAGAAATCACACAAGGCCAGCCATTTAGAAATAAATAAATAAAATTGTACCAATTTTATCTTTCTTCATTAAATGCATGTACAATTTGGCCAACGTTTTTCTCTTTCCTTCATTATTTTTGTTGTTTTACACAATGTATAATAACCAACTACCAATGTAAACGAAATGAGACCTCAATCAAGGTATGTAGTTCATTTATTAGTTATAATATTTGTTAGAAGGTTGTTTATAGTAGAAACAAAAGTTTAACCAAGAAAAGAATATGCATTGAGTTGTGATTTAATCCAATTTGATTATGAATTGTGTGTCCATTTTGATCCAACATGACAAAAAACGAGATGCAACAGGTATGTTTTTCTTGTTATTAAAAAAAAAGAGCTTTATTTGTCCTCAAAATAGTAGTATAGTATAAAGTTTGATTTAGCATGTATTGCATGTGTACATGATTTTAAATGAAAACTATTCCATGAGAATGAATCTTATTATTTTTCATTGGATAATGTTAGTGGGTTCTTCTTGTTATGTTTAAATTCATCATATTCTTGTTGTTTGTTGGGTGAAAATTTGTCTCTGTGTTGTTTCTGTGGTAAAATGATTTGGCTGGTTTGTTTATTTTGAGGGACTATTGAAGGGATGTATATTTTTGTTTTTGCAGATGAATAGTTGGTGTTGGGTTAAGTTATCAGGGAAATGGTGTAATTTTGGGTTGTAGATTTGGTATTTTTATTATTCTGTTAAAGTTAAAAACAGAACTCTGTTGACAGTTTAGTTAGTTAGTGTAAAATATGGTGATGAATTTGGTTAAGTACTGGTACAGAAGAAGCATATTACATTTTTTATGTTGGTTAGTGTTGTAATACTGTTGATTTTTATAAATTGGAGTGATTATTATAAAACAAATGTCTTAAAGCTGGGTTAATGATTACAAAACTTTTTAAAGAAACTTAATGAGGTGACTGTTCAGTAATATGGTCAAAAATTTTGATTACGAATGATTTGACTGATTTATTGATTTTGAGAGACTATTGAAGAGATATATGATTTTGTTTTTGCAGAAAAAAGATGATGTTGAGTTAAGTGAATAGGGAATTGGTCTAATTTTGGGTTGTAGATTTGCTATTTTTTGTATTATATTAAAGTACACAACATAATTATGTTGAAAGTTCAGTTAGTTGGTGAAATATTTGGTTACCAATTTGGTTTAGTGTTGGTACAATATACGGCACCTTACATTTTGATGATGGTTAATGTTCTAATAGTGTTGATTTTTGTCAATTGGAATGATTATTTGAAAATAAAATAGGTGTAAACAATGTGATTAGTTAATGATAAAATAATTTGTTAAGGATGTCGTATTTTGACATTTGCTGATAACTTACCATTAATTTTTTAAAAAGAATCGCGACTTTACAAAAGAATAAAATATTAACGAATCTTCAATCCAAATCCATTCCAAAAAACATACACTTTTACATAAGTTATAACAGAAGATGAAGTTAAAAAGAAAGGTCATTACCAAAAGAAGAAGGGTGCTATAGTGAACGGTTGGTAATGAAGAAGAAACAAGACTCATTGATTGCCCCCTTCTCTATTTTTCGTGTTTCATATTGTCAAAACAGGGCACCGTACTGCAATTTGAATAAATACGGCTTTATAAAACACGATGAAATTTCGAATTCACCTTGCGAATAGTATTCAGCGAAGACACACGTGTATAACCTGCAGTCACTGAAAAAGAAAAGAGATATTAACAAACATGTATATTAAAAAATCAACCATTAGAAAATAAAATCAACGTGATGGTGTAAAGTTTGAAAAAAAGAAATGTGATTGGCATAACACTAGTTAATTTAATGTGATGGCATGACCCAAAAAGTAAGTTGGGGACATAATTTATATTTTAAAAACATAACTAATTTAAAGGTGAAAAACACAACAATTAAAGGAAAAATAAACCAACACTAGTAAACAAAAATCGTACTCAATACATTGTCATTTAGAAAAAACAAATAAATAACCAACACAAGAATCCCAACTTTAGTAATTATCTCCAACGAAATGAACCAAAGAAAACAAAAAACAACAATATATCCACAAATCTTAACCAAGACATTACCATTAAAAATAAACCAAGTTAGTTAACAACAGCAGGTACGATATTTTTACCAACTTTCTCCAATAAAACTAAACAAAGTCCAAAAATAACATACTTGATATCATGGTTTGAACAAGGAAAAAAAATTAATAAGTGTAGGGCTAATATGACAACAATACAACTACCAAAATTAGCAAACTTAACCAACAAAAAAGCCAAAAAAGTCAGCAGGCATCATTAAAAAAAAATTGTGCTTCATATTTTGGGGCAGAAAATAACTATATAATAGTTGGAAAAAGGGGTTGTAATACTCCAAAACAGCAGAAAAAAATAATATGTTGTATTTTAAAAAAAAAAACTTCGATTCCTCAGATTGTTGAGGAGTATTTTCACAGATGAAGAGAAAGAAAACTTACTTCGATACCAATTTGGTTAAGTATTGGTTACCAATTGAAAGAATGACATTTAAGAATGGCATCCAAAAAAATAGATGAAAAAAATAACCAACAATCACACCAAAATGCACACAAAACAATTGCAGGGAGGGTTTTATTGTTATCATTCAACGAACAAATTGCATAACCAACCTAATAGCATAACTCATATGTTATATGCTACCATAGAATGAAATATACCAAACATCAAATTATTATATGTACCAGAGAACCAACAAATATCCAAGACAGTAACCAATAATTACACCATTTTCCTGAACGTTTAACCCACAAATTTTTTAAAATTAAAAAAATATCAATTGCATAATCAACTTAATAAGATACCTCAAATGATGAAAAACATGACGTTTCTTTATAGGCTAATAACATCAACAATGCTACTTTCAAATGTTGAAAGCATGATATTCATTAGAATTGAAAGGGTGAACAAAGAATAACACCAAATATGCCAAAAAAAAAACTAGTTAACATAAACTAGGGAAAAGATAAATCAACAAATACCCTGAATAAAAAAATCGTAAAACCAACTCATTATAAAAAAAAATACCCAAAGGAAAGTTCAACAAATTCAAAAACCAACTTAATTGACTTTAACCAACAAATGAATCAAACCAATGCAAAATTATTAACATAATCTGAAGAACAAATGAGTTAATCGAGTTTAACCAGCAAATGAATCAAACCAATGCAAAATTATTAACATAATCTGAAGAACAAATGAGTCAAACATAAAGTCACAAACCAATGCAAAATATATAAACACATATAATACTAAGATGGTACTTTAAAATATGGACATATGAGATTCATTGCCATGGAAAGAGGATAACAAATTATTTGTGAACAAAAACCAATAAAATTGCAAAACCTACTTGGTACAATCACTCAAATAATAACAAAACAACACTATTACAACTCATAACCAAACATCAAATTGATATGTGCTCCCATAGAATCAACAAATAACCAAGACAGAAAACAATACTTACACTATTTCCATGAAAGTTTAACCCACAAATTTTGTTACTGATTACATAAACAACTTGGTAATATACCTCAAATAATGAAAAACGTTGCATTTCTGTATGGGCTAATAATACCAAGACCTAAAAAACGATGAGGAGAAGGACAAAACACACATAAAAATGAAAAGAAAAAAAATTATTCTCAAAAGAAGAAGGGTGCTATAGTGAACGGTTGGTAATGAAGAAGAAACAAGATGAAACGTTTAGACAAAAAAATAGAGAAATGGCTGGCAACGTTTACCTAGGTAAATCAAAAAGTTCAAAAGATGTATTGTCTAATCAACCAAAAAGGCACTTTTTGTTGGTCAGAAAATTAAATAGTCTTGGTCAGAGTGTAGTAAACATATATCTAAACAAAATAAAACGAAAAAAATAAAAACAAAATACAAAAATGACATTGATGTAAATAAAATGACAAAAGTGTAAAATATTTATAGAGGTTGATATTGACTGTAATTTAGGCTTTAAAAATATCTCGTATTGCAATTTTCTCATTGTTAATTAGGAGAACAAAAAGAAAATGAGATTACTAGCTTGGAATAAAATTAAAAGTCAATAAATAAAGAGTAGTACTAATTAATGAGGGAGTATTATTTTGAAGAAACATATATGCATACTCTGGGCAGGTACATATATTGCAACGTTATGTATTATGAGTGTGTGTGTATAGTACAAGGCAAAAAACAGTAACTTTTGATTTGTTTTTGAAGTTAAAAGAAATGAAAATTTGTCCTTAGTTTCACATGGAACAGAGAAAAAGGGCAAAAAGTAATAAACTCATCTCGGTGTAGTAGCTAGAATGGGAAAAGGCCAAATGAGTTGGTCAGGAAGTGAATGACACGTCAACATTTGGCCTCTTACCTATCTATTTTTTCCTCTCTCAATCAATTTCATTTCGATAATAATCAGTTCCTAGTCGCCATCTCTATTCTAGACATATATACACACGAGATGTCGCGTCCGCATCAACACTTCTGCGATATAGATATAATTTAGAAAGTAAATTAAATTTTTTAATATAATTTTTCAATTAGATGTATTACTATTGTTAATTATGCAAATTTATAATAATTTTTACATAGTTTCCTAATTAGATAATATATGCTATTTCTTTTGTCTCCTTTTATAATTAATTTTTAAAATTTCTTAAAATCAATAAATTTATGGTAATTTTACCGTAGTTTCCTAATTAAATTTTAGTATGAACTTGCTGGCTTAGAAGATGCAATTTGTGTTGGTGGTGGAATTTCACTTAGTCAAACTTGGTCAAATTAGGTAGCCTAACTTGGTAAAATTAGGTAGCCTAACTTGGTAAATTGTCAAATAAATTTGCTAAGCAATTAGGTCATTAATTTTGTTTCTTGCTTGTGTAATTGCCTATAAATAGGCATTAGACTTGTAGAGAAATATCATCCCAAAAATTAGTGAGAAAAACATATTGAGAGAGTTAGATAAAAATATAGAGTACCCTAATTTGTTTAGGGGTTTTCCACGTAAATTTGTGTGTTCTATTATTCTTTATCTTTATTTTCTCAAATTATTAGCTGTGTTCTTGCTCTATCTGGTCTATTTAACACAACAATTGGTATCAGAGCATAGGTTGGTTGGTAAGAAATTCCTTAAAATCCTAGTATGCTCTGTGGTTGCAGCTTAGTTTGATCTTCCACATCAGAAAAGGGTTTTGAGGTTTCTTTGGTGCAAAAGAGCTTGTGTGAAGTAGTGAGAATACTTACAATCTAGGGAAGATTCTGTCCAAGGAGACTGGAACTTAAGTGGTTCGCTTGTGACCCTCCAGCCTTTCCTGGGAACTTACCTGGTGAGTAGTGTTCATTACTATGGTTCATTTTTTTAAGCTATAAGGCACCGTTTGTGATAAAAGCAATGGCGGCAAAATTTGAGATTGAAAATTTCAATGAAAGTAATTTTTCACTGTGGAAATTAAAGATAAAGGTTGTATTAAGAAAAGACAATTGTCTTGCGGCAATCAGTGAAAGACCGACAACATTCACAGATGACAATAAATGGAATGAGATGGATGAGAATGCTCTTGTAAACCTTCATCTAGCACTTGCAGATGGGATCTTGTCCAGTATTGAAGAAAAGAAAATGGCAAAGGAGATTTAGGACCACCTCACCAAACTGTACGAGGCCAAGTCATTACACAATAAAATATTCCTTAAGAGGAAACTTTACACCTTGAGAATGTTAGAATCTACTTCAGTGATGGAGCACCTTAATATCTTGAATACTCTATTTTCTCAGCTCACATCTTTGGGCTATAAAATAGAGTCACAAGAACGTGCAGAACTTCTACTCCAAAGTCTACCTGATTCGTATGATCAACTCATCACTAGTTTAACAAATAATGTTGTTACTGAAATTCTAGTCTTTGATGATATAGCAGTTGCTATTCTCGAAGAAGAAAATCAGCGAAGGAATAAGGAAAACAAGCAGGTAGGTTCACAACAAGTGGAAGCTTTAGCGGTGATGAGAGGGAGATCAACAGAACGTGGCTCAAGTGGGAGTCACAATCATGATAGATCAAAATCTAAGAGTAAGAAGAATATTAAATGCTACCATTGTGGTAAGAAAGGTCACAAGAAGAAGGATTGTTGGAGTCTGAAGAATTCCAATCCTCAAGGGAATG
>DF359768.1:102656-144644 GCA_000787875.1 Solanum virginianum
TATGTGTTCTATTATTCTTTATCTTTATTTTCTCAAATTATTAGCTGTGTTCTTGCTCTATCCGGTCTATTTAACACAACACAGATGACAAATATTTACAATGAGTTTTGCCTTTTTAAAAATAAATAATTGATAGATGACAATTTAAAAATGGAAACTAACCCAATTAATGGTACTACCGTTTATATTTTTTTAAAAAAAAAAAAAACGTCTACAACATTTTGATTAGCCATTAAATTGACAGTATATACTCATGCTTAAATACAGTAAATTAATTTTAAATTATATGTATATTGTTTTTTTTCATAAATTATGTAGCTATATTTAGTTATTATCATAACTATAACTAGAGAATAATGATAACCGATAAACTATATTCATGTAAGATTCTCTTTAATTTTCTCTTATTTGGTCTGACAGTGAGGTTGCCCCAATTACATTGCTCAAGCTCTAAGGGCCGACGATTTTTTTCGAATTGGACTTCAAAAATTTCGTTCAACGAATTGGATAGAATTGATTTAGTAAGTCTAGCCCATATTAATGATTCTATTTTTAGGAATGTGATACTGGTCGGAAACTCTCCGATGGCAAAGCCATGGGACGAAATCGATGATTTCAATGGGAGTTCTGTATTCTATTATTTTTTTCATATATTTTTACGTTACATTTATTCGCCCAATACTACCATGGTTAAAACATCAAAAATATTTATTTTTATTTCATATGAATAAATCTTTCAATCTTTGTATATTTTTTACTTATCTAATATATTAAAATATAGATAGTATTACTTTTAGTTCTCACAAAATAAAAACATATTTGAAAAACTTACATCGATATACTATATTAAGAAAATATTTTTTTATCTATAATAATAAAAACTTTTTTGGTCGAACACTTATAACACATTTATGATATAATTTTAATACATATTATAGATAATTATTTATAAAATATATGATATACAAGTTTTATTGATGAATAATACATTTATTACACGCTTTAATAGACTTCTAATATATTATGTCAATTTCTTACCAAACAAGCACAATATATTTTAAAACACTTATTAATACAATAATACATTTATATTTCATGCATAACTCACTTAATTTCATACAAGTACTTATTTATCATAGTATTACTATAAATGATAATAAATAAAAAATTATTAAAATAAGTAATTATTTATTAAAAAATACTCAACCAAGTAATTTTTTTCCTTTTCTTTGTTTCATGTTTTACCGTCAATATTAATCTGTCATTCCTTCTTTTTTCAGGCATTTTGCTTGTGAAGAAAGAATCAAACCCTCACAACAAAAGCGTCCTCTTCTGAGCATTAAATTAATGGAAACAAACAACAACAACATATCCAGTGAAATTCCACAAGTGGGGTCTGGGGAGGGTAGAATGTAAACTAGATATGACCAGAAGTAAAAAGAAAACACATGACAATACGAAAATATAATACAATTAACACATAAACAACAAAATAATGACAATACATGCTAGAAAGAAAACACTACTACTCAACCCTATTAGGCCCCCTGACTACCAAACCCTATTAACCAATAATCTTACTATTCTAATTCGTGACCTCCATTTCTTCCTATCTAGAGTCATGTCTCTTCGTCATATCATGTCTAATCACCTCCCCCCTTCCCCACTAAAAAGAAAAGACTCACACTACTAAAAATTGAGTCAAAATTGATAGACAAAGTTAACTTTTCAGAATTATACATATGAAACATAGCTACTTGGAATCAAATTTAATTATTTTTGATAACTTTGGTATTCTAAGGCTTGGGAAATCTTACACTTCAATAAATCGACGGAGTCCCATTGTTTTTGTAAAAAAAGAAAATCAAGAGACTCCGATGATTTTCTTTAAAAAAAATATTATATCATTCTAAAAAAGTTTGACGAACTAAATTATTTTTCTTTTAATTTTTTTGAATTAATCTTGTCTGTCGATTTCTGCATTATTTTTAATAGTGTCACTAACTACCATTAAGTTTGAAAGCCTTTTGTTGATAACACATGCATAAATATCCGATATTCGCTCGATTATATCCGGATTCATATCGCATAAGACCCCATTTGGGAAAGCATTCTCTATCAATGATTTTTTCATTTCTAGGACTTGAACTCAAGACCTCTAGTCAAGGGAGAAGTAACTTCATTCGCCGCATCACATTCTTTAATCGTGCCAAGAATAAATAAATTAATTAAATAATCTGTACCATGCATATATTTTCTGTTGGAGTAAATAATTAAACAAGTGATAAACTTTGACTATAGCAGTGGACCAGACTGAAAACATGATATTTTGTTTGTCAGAAGCATGAAGGTGAATACATACAAAAAGCAACATATACATGGCAAGTCAGGCAGCCAGATTCATCAAAATCAAGAAAGAAGGATCTCTAAGACAGAATGTACAAGAAGAATTTAAAGACTGTTCTATTCTTCTCGAATTTCGTGCCAACAAATCAGAACAACACAACCCTGTCAGTCTTACACCTTGCCTTGTATGTTTTATTTGACTGCTTACCTCATCTTTATTGTTGGATGCTAGTTTGATTGGCAATAAATTATTTCAATATGAGCAATTTTATTATATATATGAGATAATTTATTTTATCAGTATAAATAATGAGATAAATAATTTCAGAATTATTTAATATCTCGGATCAGATACAAAATAATCTAACTCTATATTTTATTCTTGAGATTATTACATTTTATATTTTATATCGAATAATTCATGGAGGATGTTTTAAAAGTATAATTAATTAGAGACTGTTTTAATTTATCTTTTATTAACTATTTTTAGTTTTAACAATTGGATGAGGTGTCATTTAAATTTAAGTTGTTAGACTTGATAAATTTTACAATGTAAACTTTTTAATCATCTTAATGATAATACTAGCTAATTAGCTTGTTTTTATTTTTACTATTAAGCAACTATTGAAGTACTAAAAGGGAAAATTTAGGTTTCTAACCCACAAGTAATATGGGTAATGTAATAAATTAAACACTTTATACTCTTGTAATTTTTCCCTTTATTCATTTTATTTATAATTTATTTATTTTTTTACATTTTACTTTTAGTTGTCATGTTGGCTTTTCGAAATTTAATTTGAGTAATTTTTAAAATTAAATTAGATAATATTAATTCATTATTTTAAAATAAATGTTAAAATATTATATAAAAATATTATAAATTTTAATTTTTTTATATTAATATAATTAAAAAATATGTGTTATAATGTTAGTCAAAACTCTTTATTATTAATTTTATTAGCGTGATTGTTGGGGCAGATTGGGTACGGGATCCTAGCGTATTTTGTACCTGGGAGTTTGGGAATGTAAGAGGTGGTCTACATAGTATTTTGTAGGGAAATAGGTGGGCATATTTTGGTGTCTTTTAAGAATAATGTCCCCATATGCTTCTGTGTGCATCACCACCTTTAACTCTGTGTTCATATTTTACTCCATTTGTAGTGATTTCATAGATTTTTTGATAAAATTTTAACTAGATGTAAATTTTATTAAATTAATTTATTGATAATATATTAAATTTGATTATTTTATATAATTGTGTAGTATTAAAAAATATAATGATTTTTTATTTCATATATTAAATAAATTAATTAAAATAATTAATTTTAATATGAGGATTAAGTAATATAAAAAAAAGAAGAAGAATACGATATATTTTCCATTCATTTTTACTTGTTTATTATATTAAAAATAAATGTCCACTTTTACTCAATTTAGAAAATTAAGATATAATTTATCATTTATTCCTCCCCGTTTCAATTTACTTGACCCCTGTGCTAGAATAGATGTTCATTATACTTGTGAATTTTAGCAAATTAAGAGTTTTGCATACTACCCTTAATATTAAATAAATACATAAAGTAATAGTAGTCAAATTTAGAGTTTTAAAAAAATATTAATAAGATTAATTTTATAAAATACATCTATAATTAAAAAATATAAGGAGCTTGTTAGGTAGTAATTCATAATTTACTCTTATTATTAATTATATAATTTTTCAATATTAAACTTAATATATTTAGAAAATGATATAGTAAAATTATTTTTCTTTTAAATGTGCTAATGGAGCATAAACGAAACAAGTAATAATGAACAAGAGGGAACACCAATTATATGATTAGATTTGTCATTATAGAATCATGAGTGGTACTAATTGTTTAAGAAATGATTGTTGAAATAATTGCAATTATTAGAATCAAGCATTGGGAGCAGTAGTTGGAATTTCTTGGGGACATGAATATTAATATAGATCTAAGGTAGATTTTACTAAGAATAATTCCTAAGATAGGACAAAAGTTACAATTTGGAATTTTTCAAGTACTAGGCTACTAGGACCGTACTCCACTTATATGCAAATTAAAGGATAGAGGCAATTAAATGGTCTAATTGAGTATATAGATTTGGTATAATTTTATATAGATGCTCAACCTCTTTTAAATCAAATTTTATAATTTATATATAAGGATTGTTATAAACTATGATAGTTATTTATAATTGGAAATACTTAAAACGAATATTTTTTTTTCTATTATTGTTACATAAATTGAAATAAAAATAGACTTAAAAAAATACCAGATATTAATAATCATCAAGATATTAGCATTATCAAAGATTGTGGTTGGACGTTAACGATCCATCCATCCTTAAGTAACGTGAGTGAGGTATCAGACTCAATATTCAAGACCTAAAAATAAATTTGTCATTGATACTAGATCATAGGGAGTATTGTTTTAATTTTACTGTGAAATTTTTCGACATAACTCAAATCAATTGAACCAAAAAATAGCGGTATCAAACACCAAATAAAAATTAAAAAAAAAATCGCTTAAAGTTGAGTGAGCTTAATTTAAGCAAGAAATGAATTGAAACTAATATCTTTTGAATAGTATTCACACACACACTTATTAGAGCATTTCTTTGTAATATCACTAATCCACTATTCGGGTCATTCACAAATGACATAAACATGAAGAAAATCATAAATTTGATCATATTTTATCCTTAGCATTAATTACTTATTCTTCAAATTATTTTTCAAAATCTAATACTAAACATAAAGTAATAAAGATAATGTGATAACAAAATCATGTCAATTATTATTTTCTTAATAGGTATGTTAAGTAAATGTGATGAGTAAAAAAAATGGGTGGCAATATTTAATTTAAACAAGTTAGTGAAATGTTGGACCATTAATTAACATTCAATAACTAAAGTATTTAACACCAGGATTATTTCATTTTGAATTGAAACATAAGAAATTTTAGAGTTATAAAATAAGTCAATGAAAAAATTGATTAATATAACATCATCGATACGATTTATCTCAAAATTACTATAAAATAATTACTCAAAAATTAAAATTAGGATTGCATGTCTAACATAAGGTTACTACAAACAACTACTAGCTAGTAAATACACCCATTCTCCAAAACATATTCAGCATAAATTCAAAACAAAACAAACTACAAATAAATGGATAGATAACCCCCAAAAACAAAAAGAAAAATAAAACCTAGAGATTCTGGGGTTTTCAGACAATTTTTCTTCCTAGCATATGAATTCCTTATACAATACAAACTTTTGCTGAGTAAACTGTTAACTTCCAAATCATTACTAACATCGACATAGAAAAAGAAAGTGAAATACTAAATTGGAAGAAAGATAGCGCTAACTTTGCATCCGCGACTATTTTGGTTCTTTTTTTGAACATTTCATCTACTAGTAAATTATGGTACATTACTAGTGGAAGAAGAGCTAAAACTCATGGAGAGTTCATTCCAATTAGCACTATCACCATTACTCAGCCAGTTTTCGTTCCCTAAAAACTGTCGTGACATACTTGTAACATGATCTTGATTGTCTTCCATTTTCATCAATGCCAGCTGAGTCAACATAGGGTTCGCGACTTTTGACCTAACTTGACTTATTACACCACCACCTCCACCCGCATCATTACTTATGTACTGAGCCGGGTGGAAAGGGTAAATCCCAGAGCCAGAAGCAGGAGACGAATCCAATCCCCCATATAAATTATAAGGGAATTGGTTCGCTAGTTGTTGATGTAACCTCCATTGCTCTAAGTTGCTACCCATTCCGAGCTGAAAATTCATGTTCTCATTGGTTCCCTCGATGAGTGGAGCTGGTGATGATGAAGAAATTGATGAGTAATTCATGGTCACATTATCGTTTGGGGTGAAGTGTTGATCAGTTAATTGTCCCAAAGGGGACATAAAACATAGAGGATGGATTTGAGGGTTCATAAGACCTAATAAACTAGCTGCTGATGATGGACTTGAAAAAGTACTATTGTTATTGCTCGTGGTACCAGAACTAGTAGCTTGGCTAGAAGTTTGAGATTTTGAAATATTATTATTGTGGCTAGATTTAGCACTAGTAGTAGTACTACTACTAGTGTTACTTCTTTTGTTCCTGCGACAACCTCCACCCACAGGGACGCTCCTTAGAGCGCCCCCCCTCGTCCAGTACCTTCTGCAAGTCTTGCAGAAGTGACGAGGTTGGGAGAGGTTGTAGTTGTTGAAGTAGCAAAATTTTGTGTTTGTTGACTCACAACGGGGACATTTTTGAGTTGAATCTGACATTGGTATGTTGGCTAACCGGGCTCGATCTGCCATTGAGCCTGGTCGAATTGTACCTCCACCACCACCCACATGATGAGGTTGAGGTTGCGGCGGTGGTGGTGGTGGAGTACTACTCACTAGTGGCTGCGGCGGTGTAGGTTGTGATGGTGCTGATGGAAGCTGAGGATTTGGGATGCTATATCCAACTTGCTGAAAAAATAAAAAGAAAAAAAAACACCAAAGAATTAATTAAAAAAAAAAAAACTATAGATGTGTATATGCTATACAAATTTAAAGAAGTTTGAATACAAATTAAAGTTGAGGGGAATATTTATCTTTTATGAATTCTTCACTTTATTGTTCCAGAAGCCATTGACATTAGAATCATATTATTATTATTATTGTTAGAAAAAGAAGAAATTAAATCATACCTGTTGCCAGTTGGATGGATCAAGATAAGCAGAAATAGAGGAAAAAACCATTGTTTCTTGAATGATGTAAATTTCACTTTTGTAAAAGTTTGGAATGGGATATTGTTAGTGGAGAATATCACATCAAAATGGAGAAAGAAAGAAAGCAAGAGAGAATAAAGCTAAAGAGAATTGTGAATATATATATAGGGAGTAAGGGTAGAATAAAGTGGCTAAAGGGATTTTATATATAGCATGCAATTGCAACATTTTATGTATACATACAATTAGCTCTGAGCAGAAATGCAACTGGGTAAAGTTGTTGTCACGTGACTAAAAGGTTACAGGTTCAAGTCTTGAAAACATTCTTCGGTAGAAATGAAAGGTAATGTTGTTCATAATAGATCCTTATGGTCGGGCTTTTCCTCGAACCTTGCGCATAACGAGAACTTTACTGCATCAGACTTGCTTTTTTTTTTATACCATTAGCTCCTTGGTTAATTCTTACTTGTCTATTTTTGTTTTGTTTATTTTGCTTTTTAAGAGTTCAAGGAGGATCTTTGCTTACTTAGTCTTTAAGCTTCTTAATTAGTATTAAACTTGTCGACTTGACACTTGTCTTACATTGCTAATTACTCCCTCCTGTCTGTTTTATTTGTCAGTGTTTTTTTGTACACGCTCGTAAGAAAATAACATTATTTAAATGAATAATTTGATTAAATTATTCTTATTTACTCTTTTGATCTTAATCTAATATATGTTATTCTCTTTTCCATCGTATTAATCTCTTTCCATGTTTAATAAAGTTAAAAGTGAATTATTTTAAAAATATATCTTGATTTTCTAAAGAATTAGTAACTATTTTTTATCAACTATATTTTTAATAAGCACCACAACTGAAATGGATCAGAGGCAATATATATTAAGAGTCATTTGGCTCACATTTATACAATAATTATACTAAAGAAAAAAAATACTTATGAATTTATTAACAAGGTAGGAATTATTATGTAATGAATTAATAATAATGTGATAATCATTATACGACATTGAATGTTAATAATAGGATGCATATAGGAGTTGCCTTATTTAAGAGTATTTTTGCCTTTTAGATTCTTATGAGATCATATTTATCTCTCATAAAATTATATATAAATCATTTCATACAGTATATTGATAACCAAATTGTTCAAGGGAAGGAAGAGTTATTATTTAATTTATCGTTGGCCTCTGTATCAAAATCCGTCGAGGGACCTTGTGCATAAACTTTATGTATCAAATTAATAGTCCTTTACAAAATATATAGTGGTCTTAGATATATTGTTGAATGAATATACCAAAAGTAGTGAGTTGTTAAGCAACTTAGAAAGAGAAGAACGACAACGTTATTAAGATTGTTTCCACAGATATACTTTGTAATTAACTACACATAATCTCTGAGGTTTATACAATAAACACTAATTTACTTATCCATTACTGTATTTGTGTCATGTAGGGTCTATTTGGGGGAATCACTCCCTATCAAGTAAGTGGATTTTTCATATTCAGGACTCAAACTCGAAACCTCTGATTAAGGAAAGAACAACTCCATCCACTGCAAGGAGCAACTCTATTCACTGCGCTACATCATACATTTAATCGATATTAGTTATGTGCGTCTTAAAATCAAAATTGAAGTTTATACTTTTCTTGAGTATATATGTGGAGAGGAAACCAATATAATAAATTAACACATAGGATATAATATGTTGGTCCAAGAGAAATGATTAAATTATAAGTGACGAATTAATTAATTTGACAAAAAAAATAATAATAAGGGGATAAATTCTCAATTTTGTTGGGAACCAAATGTATGTAGCTTTTTATAGTACCCCCCAAACCCAAATCCCATCAAGACCTGCCCCTATATCACTACTAGGAAAGAGGTAGGTTGTGGATATATCATATAATATTTTGTGAAAATAAAAATAGTATAATTAGTGGTAGAGAAATTAAAGTGAAGGACAATCCTTCCTAGGGACTTGGGACCTCACATTCTAAAGTGAATAGAATCAGAAACTTTGTCTAAATAATTTCTATTTGGAAATAATTATGAGGCTAAAGTTATCCTTGTGAATACGACCCAGTTATGAAAGTTTTTTTATGATGGCACATAAATTTGTCACAGGTTTGAGCTTTTCGTTATAGTCAATTCTTTGTGATCATGATTTTTATAATCAAAATCTTGACTTCAAATATATTTTTTGCTTTTATTTCAATCAGATATATGATCGAGATAATAAAAATATGTGAGTACTCAGTTAAGAGCACTAGCTGGATTAAACGGAATCCCCTGCTCCCTCTATCACTTCATAAACATATATACACACATGTATTTTTTTTGTCGCAATTTATGTGGCATTTTTTAAATTTCAAAGTTTAAATAAATTTTGATTTGACCATAATTTTTTCATATAACTTTTTAAGTATTTTGAATTATCATTATTAGTATGACTTATAATACTTTTCATGTAATTTCCAAGTAAGTGTTTCTATTTTAAAATTTTTAAACATTTTATATATGAATTCACGATCAAACTTAAACAGTTTGACTCTTGAAATTTGAACTGTGTCCCATATAAAGTGGGATTTGGGAGAAAGGGAATATATTTTGTTCAAATATAATTCTGACGTAGGATATATCTGAGCCTAGGATACCATGTTCGGACCACTTAAACTGAAATACATAAATTCTTTACTATTGACCAATGTTAATTATTGAAAATTTGAAATTTATGAATTTCTATAATAATAATTGAATTTACAATTAAATACGTGCATACTTATAATTATTTAATAAATTTTTGACACACACATTAAATCTAGACAAAAACTGTTAAAATTCTGTGAACCCGTGCAATAACATATGATGGATATTTGTCCTTGAAATAAATTTTTAAATGAAGGAAAAGATATTTATATCCTTATTCATAATCACCATCTATTTATTTTATGATGCATTATATCACAACTCTGTATTTCATCTTGTTTACAACCTTAGGTGGAGAGATTTATATTTATTGATGCAAATCAGTCGTATCAATTGTGTTAATAATATAATTATTGATTAGATATATAATTATTATCGATCAGATATATAATTATCTATCTTTATGCCTAGTGCATGAGTTCTTTAGAAACAGAATTCATATTAAGATAATAAGTTAGTGAAATATTATAATATGAAAAATATAAACTTTTACCTTGCGATTTATTTATTATTATGAGGAACTTAAATTAAAGTGAAACTTACAAAAATGATTATAGTTTAAGGGTTAATGTTATTCAATAGCCATAATTATATTAATTATCATATATGACTATAATTTAGGTGATTATCTAGCTATATTCATTGTATAAAAGGTGAGCTTTTATTTTGATATATATATATATATATATATATATATATATTGTTATACATCAATTCTAGTGTTCTAAATAAGGTATTTCCTATTTTTAAATAGTAATCTCTTAAATTACATGCATTAAAGTTACAAATTTTCAATTATTAATTCACTATTTAAAATTATATTAAAAAATTAAGATACAATTTACTCAGTTCTTCAATTTTTTCCATTGTTCTTCGTCAGAATTAATGCAACTATTTACAAATTGATAGAAGTATTAACAAATGAAAAAACTAAAAAAAAATATATAGAACACAGATAAAGTGAATAAACATACAATAAATACAATTATTATACCTTATGAACACAATTTTAACGTGTATATAAATATTGATTGAATAAATGAACACAACTATTATTACAACATGTATACAATAAATAATTAATTGCTTCACCCAATTGTATTCATATATCAAAAATATCCATATATATATATATATATATTCATTAATTGATAATTCAAAACTAGTGTTGATATTTGAATATAAGTGTATCACACAATTATAATTATGGATTGATATGACACGCTTAGTATTCCAAAATTCAACTATATCAAAAAAATAATTGGACAACGCGAATCCAAAAATGTATCGTTTTGGTTCTTGTTGCATTGTTACCAAAAGCAACACTATTAACTTTTTTCTCTTTTAAAAGATTTTGAATGTTTTTTTTCTCTTATTAAATTTTGCCTCTTACTCTTAATACAATTATAGAAATACAATTTTAAAAAAGTGACCAAACATTGGTATGTGTTTACGATAATTTAAAAGCAAAACATACAATTGATAGTAATCTGCAAATAAACTAAGAGAAATCTCATTGATTTAGGGGTTATGAGAGAAAGAAAATATAAAAAAAAATAGAGAAAAGGTCCATTTATTGCTCCATTAATTAAGATAAATGTATAACTGAAACTTGTTATTTAATATAAAGTATATCCACATAAGATAAATATTTTAAACTATATCTAAATACTCTAAATATATATCATTGTTTGTTATATCACATAGTTTTTCCTAAATTAAATGACCAATAGAAAATTTGGGCAAAAGTGAAAAAGACCCTTACAAGATTTCGACGGACTATTCCAATCCATCGGGTGGCCAAAATTGGGCCACAGAACCAAATAGTCCTACAGACTTTGACAGAATCGGCCCATTGAACATTCAGGCCTGATAGGAAAAAGATACGAAAAAGTACACAAAATAAACTAAATTTGAAATTATTTATCTTTAACAGATCCAATTTAAACTATTTATCCTTAATGGACTCATGACCCAAATTATTTATCTTTTTACCCACTTATCTCTTTTTATTTCGTGCCTGACATCATGCCGACGTTGTGCTAACATGTATATAAATACTATGAAATATACTCTGGCGGTATATATATATTATACTGGTATCATATAGAATGAATTCAATCATTTGTGAACTCTGGCGGTATATTGATACCCAATTTGTATTATATAGGATTATATTTTTTTCTAATAAATAAATAGGAAACAAATAAAAAAAAATATTAAACTTTAAATTAGTAGAAAATATATTCGTTGTGATTCTCCGTCAATATATTTATACCATATTGTATAGGAATAGAAAATTAATAAAGTTACAAAATTATTTATTAAACAATTAATAAAGTTACAAAATTATTTATTAAACTCTAAATCAGTAAAAATATATTCTTGTGATACCCCGTCGGTATATTCATATCCTATCGGTATCATATAATTTTGAGATCTTTTTTTAATAAATAAAATAATTACGAGAAAATTATTAAAGTTACAAATTTATTTATTAAATTCTAAATTAGTAGAAAATATATTCTTTGTAATACTCTATCGGTATAGTGACATCATAGCGATATCATATAAGACTGAGATTAATCATTTATGATACACTGTTTATATATGTATACCATATTAATATATCATACAAGGTGGGTGCTAATGTCAATATACGAATTTTAATATTAGGGGGTGAATTTTAATAGTATGTGGATATAAAATATAAAAAAGTATATGAATGTAAATAGTTTGCTTTAAAGGAGTATAAGCTTACTTTTCCAAAAAAATATTGTCCTTTTGGGATGAAAATTTACATAACTGAGTCTAGTTGAAGAAATGAATCAAGAGAGAAAAAGTATTGTTGTATGTTTGATGGTGAATCAAAACAAAAATATTGAATTCGACTAAAAGAATTGAAGGAATATTTCCCTAAAAAGGCCATGACAATTTACCTAAGAAATTTAATAAGGTAGGTGCTACAAGTTTATATACAAAAATATTAGTTACATAAGATTAGGGATGTTTACGATTTGAATAAAAATTGATTTAAATCAAATTAATTAAATAAATTAATTTTTTTGGACATGGTTCTGTTTGGTTTTACGTTTTAAAAAATCTATAATATTTGATTTGATTTTGATTTGTTCAAAAAAATAATCATATCGGACTGATAAATTACACACAAATGGAATATTTTATAATTACACATATATAATATATTTTTTATGAATAATTTTAAATATCTTATAGTATATGTTTTCATCAAAATTTACTTATAATGTATTTGATTAAAGAAAAAAAATTTCAAAATGAGAGTAATTTTCATTGTTTCATATATATAAGTGTCCATAACAATTTTTTGTGGGACTAAAAATGTCATTCCCTCTTCCTTGTTTAGTCTAAAATGGTGAATTTGAAAGCTTTATTTGTAATAAATTCAGTGATTAAAAGTTTTGTAAATAGAAAGTTCTGTAACACCGGCTGTTGTAGTTGTTTTCTTTTTTTAATGAATTGTTGTATTTTTAATTTTTTTCTTTTAAATTAAAACCAAACTAATCCAAACATAGGCAATTTTTTTTTCAATATCAAAATTAAACCAAACCAAATCATCAATTAATTTTTTTTATTATTTTGACTTAACTTATAATTTGATACAATTTTCTATTCGATTTTGTCCATCCTTATAATACTTTTCTAGTGGGCATTCTTTTTCAATACCAAATTTGCAGTAGGCCTCAATGTATATCCTCGTGTGCAGAGTAAGACAAAAAACCTATGACTTATCTTCAATTCCATTTCTCATGCTAGCTCTTTATATGATCGATAGAAAACATCTAATTTATTTGACTGATTTTAATTTTATATCAAATTTGAGAAAATAATTTTTTTTTAAATTTTATTATTTTAAATTAAAAATATGGAGTATATATTCAAATATCATTTAATTTTGTAGTCATATAGAAAGTTGAAATCGAAGAGTTGTCCCCCCCAAAAAAAAAAAGAAAAAGACATTTTTTTAAAAACCAGACTTCAAAAAAAACAAGGAAAGAAAATTAATACTCCCTCGATTTAAAAAAGAATGACTTAATTTGACTTGACACGAATTTTAAAAAATAAAGAATACTTTTTAATCTTGTAGTTCTAAATTAAAGTTCTATCAAATGTACCAAAATATCCTTTAATTCTGTAGTCTTAAAAGTATCATATAGAAAGTTAAAATCAAAGTACTGTCAAATAAAAAAAAGTTATTTTTTTAAACAGATAAATAATTCTTTTTGAAATGGAAGAAGTATGATGACTTGAGAAAATGAGTTCTTCCTGATCAAAGAAGTAAATGAAGAAAACCAAAACAAAAAAAAGTCTTTGACTTCATATTTCAACCATAATATACCAATAATATTAGACATGATATAAACCTCGGGTGCTAAAAATTAGTTAGGATTATATACGAGCATGCACAAGTCATAACGTAGCATTAATTTATAGGGGAGAATAAGTAGTAGTAGTTGTTGTTAAAAAGTCATAACAAGTTGAAAACTAAGATGACCACACGTGCTTGTTGCATCATTAAACTCCTAAAATTAACCTACTATCAACAATCATAATATTAGGAGTATTTGTACTTACTATATGCCAATTCTATGTCACGTACTGACAAAGACACGATGCAAAATGTAACATTTTTTGTGCATTGGATTCTGCACCAAATGCGCTCTACTTTTTCTTGTTTTCCACGTAGTGTATTTGAGGTTGGATTAGTTTGAATTTACACTAAAAGTCTTAATATCTAAGGAGATTTTATTTTAAAATTTAGTTATAATACTATTAATTAAAAATGAAAAAGTACTTGTCACTCATTATAATATTTGCTAGTTATGAGGCACTACTTTATTTTCCCTTTTCTTTACTATCGGATAGTGAAAAACTTAAAATTTTTATTAAAGAGATTTAAATATAAAGAAGTAAGCATATGAAGAAGTTAAAGAAATTTAATATCTACTGTAAATACATAAAAAAAATAATTTTATTCATGTATATATAATATAAGTTTATGAAAGGGGTTCAGATTAGGGCTGCATATCGGTCGGTTCGGTTCAGTTTTGAAGTTTATTGGTTTAACTTATCTATTTGTAGATATACTAAACTGTTATAGAACCATTAAGATATTGACTTATTGATTATTGGTTTATCGGCTATTGATCGTTATCGGTTCGGTTATCAGTTTAATCATTAAGATTTGACAAAAAAATTTCTTTATTGAAAATTACTTAAAAATAAGGTGACAAATCAAATGAACTATACACATAAGTTGACAAATTGGATTTTGCTCAAAATCAAACACTATTATGTTGTAGAATAACTAAGAATTTGAGACGGTAAAAAATAAAAGTATGAAACTATCAAGAATTTATATATCAAATAGTATAAATATAATCATTTAATTTATAATCGGGTTATCAATTAATCCATTAAGAAAAAATCTAAAATCATTAAGAATCGATAACCCGATAACCAAAAAAATTTAAACCATTACTAAAATTGTTAAACCAATAATCCGTTATCGATAAATAAACTTTTTTTGATTTGAATAATCGATTTCGATTCGATTTTGAACCATCCTAATTCAGATGAACCTCTATCTCTCCCGTGTTGTACGATTTCTTTCTCCTTTGACCTTCCTCTTCACCTTATAAGCTAAGCATATTATTTCATCGTCTCAAATTATTAGTCATGACATCTGAAAGTAATTATTTTAAGTTATTTGTTATTTTAAAAGTGCAAATAAAATTAATTATTTTTGCATTTTGTTGTTGATAGTAATTATTTTAAAAGATTACAAACACCTCAATAAAAAAAATATTGGATAAAGAGAAATTAGGTATCACATAAATGAGAAAAAACTAGCTAGTCGAAAAATTCTCCAAATTAATATTTTCTTAAGGGCATGTGAAAATAAACATGAAAAATAATTTAAGATGGAAGGATCAATACACAATTACATTCGAAATTCCAATAGGCTTCTAAAATTAAAAAGAAAATACCCTTTATATTAGTATTTCAAAAAATAAATTATCATTTTGACTTGTTTAGCATTTCGAAAATAATTTTTTATATTTAATTCTCATTTATAACAAATCAAGAAAAGAATATATTTTACCCTCAAAGTAACATTAATTTTTTTCTTTCTCAAATCATTTTCAAAGCCTAAGATTGCATATCAATTACTATGAATATTGTGATACAATACTCATATTTGATAAAATACTCATATTAATCATTTTTTCTAAAGGGGCATGCAAAATCAAAATTGAACAAAGCGAGCATTATTTTAAAAAACTTCTTAAATAGGGGGGTTTTGATATTGAGATTTAAGCTAAACAGTAACTTAACAAATGAATAGAAGAATCTTAATAGCTCAATTGGTTGATTGCATGAGCTTTCAGCTTGTTGATAAGAATTCGACTCTCCACCTTATAATTTTCTTCCCTATTCTCATCACTCCCTTACTCCTATTTAAAACATAAAAAAAATCTCACAGTACAAAAATTATTCTATTAATTTTACAAATATCATGGAATGTATAATTAATATATAATTTCGATATAATCTATGAATAATATATGCTAGCTAGGAGGGTGAAGATGTGGATAGCCGGCTGTTTGAAAATCTTGTATAATGTCGATATAATCTATGAATAATATATGCTAGCTAGGAGGGTGAAAATGTGTATAGCCGGCTGTTTGAAAATCTTGAGCTAGCACTTTTATTCCTCAACCAATATTAGATCTCTTCTCTTTCTTCTCCTCCTAAACCCCATCCTCTTTTGACTTAAAAATTTTGATCTATCTTTACAATTGACATGCTCATAACTCAACTCATGACAAATTAGTCGTGAGGTGACGCTTGTTTCAGATCAAGTCTACTATTAATTATTCTTTTTTTTGAAAAACAGAATCATCTTTGATATGTCAGATTCAGAGCTTTATCAAGTGAAGAAAGAAGATGAAGAAAAGAAGATTATATCTAGTGAAGACATACGACTCCCCACGTCCAAAAATCCAGATAGCTCTATAGAGGATATAATTGCACCACCTGGTCAACAGGGTACCGTTGACCGAAATCAAGAAGCAAATAATTCAGATCATGATGATAATAAAAAAGAAATATTTCAAGAAGATTGTTCAGATGATCCAGATAAAGGAAGTCCATGTAGGGGGCAATTTGGAACGATACAGAGAAGATCAACACAGATATTATGTGAAGATGATGACACACACAGATCGAGAAATGATCGTAATGATGATGATGGATTTACAACTCCAACTTCTTCCGATCACAAAATTCCAGAGACGATAACGTGCCCACCTGCACCCAAAAAAAGTATCAAAAGAAAATTGTCAGATTCACCAAACATACATCCAAATTTTCATGTTGACTTTGAAGATTTTGAAGAAAATATCAAGAAATTAAGAAAAAATGATCATCAAGAATGAACTATTTATTTGAGGTGAGAAAATAAACTTCATCTCTAGTAATTAATTACTCCCTTTATATTCTCTGGATTTGAGTTACATAAAATGATTCTATGTACTATAATTTTTTTTAACATGTTATAATTATAGTATTTAATATTTACCCTTTTCAGTAGGTTACAAATTAATATTTATATGTAATCAATTGCCTTAAAAATGATCTGATAGTATATCTTTGCCGATAATAATATTGCGTACACCATATCAATAGTGGGCGGAATTAGTATTTTTGTCGAGGGTGTTCATAACTTTAGAACATGGATGATGATTTATGGATCAAGGGTATTCAACAATTGATATATATCAAATATCTATATTTAACCTATATATTCGAAAAAATATTCGACGAAGGGTGTTCATCTGACCACCCTTGGGTGAATGTAGCTCCTGCATATCATTTGATTTCTGTCCTTAAAAATATCTGATCCTATAGGATCGCTTGTTTTGGATGATTGTTATTTGTTACCTATTGTATTGTGTTATTAGTTGTAAAGTTATCTATTGTATTTTATCTTTATGAGGTTAAATACGATTTTTATATATTTTGATTGTAGTTAAATTATATTAAGTATGTATCGTCGATCCCAAATCTTTGAAGTTGCGTTTTTCAACAAATGTTGGTTCTTGAATTTTCATAATATTGTGCAAAAAGGGGATTGTATGTACTTGAAATGGATGTCCAAGTTAAGTTACATATCATCATGAGCGATACAAAAATAGATCAAGTAAAATTCATCATTATATAATGATAGAAAAATTTTATTTTATGTAACAACTAATTTAGTATGATTGTGTGAAGATCTTTTTTTTTCTCCCTCATAATTTTGTCTTCGTTTATTATCTAATACAGTAATTTTTTTCTTTAGCTTACTTTTTTTACAATAGTTTTTAGCGTGTATTCTATTTTTCTTGTAAATTTATCCTTAGATTATTGATCTGTAACATTTTATAGAGACGAAAAATAATACAACATATTCAAACAGTTTACTCATCAAAATAATATAATACAACACATGAATATAATATAAAATGTTATGAAATGATAAGTTACAACCACATTGTGTTAAATATAACTAATATGTAGTACTCACTCTGTTCATTTTTACTTGTCAATGTTTCATTTTTTGAAGTCAATTTGACTAAACTTCAAAGCTCAATTGAAATAGCTAAAATTTAATATTTGATATCTAAAATTTAGATAGTTGAAAACTATATAGAAAATGCTATAAGTTGTAATCCTCCTCATATTTATATAATGAAAAAAAAATCTTAAAATATTGGTCAAAATTTATATAGCCTGACCTCGATAAGTGAAATAGTGGCAAGTAAAAGTGAACGAAGGAAGTAGTAAATACTTGTGTAGGAAATTTATGGATTTCTCGATTGATCTCCTTATGGAGGTGGATTTAATTTGCATTAATTACGATTTAAGTTATTATTCCTAGAAAATCCTCACTTCACGAATTAACTCTTATATTTATTACAAGCTAAATATCCTCTACGAAGAATGCGAAGAAATTTTCTATTTTACAAATTTTAACCGTCTTATTATAATGAGAAAACTTGTATTTTCTTAGAAGACAAGTTAATAAGTTAATTAGCATCCTTTGTGAATGGACTCCATTCAATAAAATTTTCTAACAAAATAAATGAGAAATTCAACCCTAGTAATGAAAGAAGAAGAAAAAAACCCTAATATTGTTTTAGATGAGTGCTTGGGAAGCTTTCTAGCTAGGTCATCATATTATATATAGTGTTTTAATTTCAACAATATTATATTTTGGCAGCATAATATATTAATATTTCTAAATACCATTCAATTCACTACACGCTTTGGAAATGTGGTGGGTTTTTCTGAACTTTAGGTAGACAACAAATTTAACAATTTTATTAATAATATAAGATTTTTCCTTACAAAATATTTTATCATGAAAATGATACGGAGAGATATGGATACTGACAAGAATGATTGTAGCAATCATAAAGTTGCATTTGTAGCCCTACTGTACTGTTTTTAGCATGGACAGCATTCATGGTAATGGTTTTTACTTTTTTATTTTATTTAATGTTTGATATCTGTTTTAAGCCTCGATTAATATGAATTCTCGTAACATTATGATTCGACCCAATAAAGTCAGGGCAAATGCTCCTCATATCGAATTCTGTCTATTCGATGGCTCGAATTTTAGACCTCTCGTCAAGGAGGGAAGAAATTTTATTCATCCCATCAGTGGCAGAGCCAGCATTTTTGTCAAGGATGTTCATACTTTCAAAACATGAGTGAGTAATTTTTGTATCAAGGATATTCAACAATTGATATATATATCAAAATCTGTATATTTAACCTATATATTCAAAAAAGTTTCCGATGAAGAGTGTTCATCTGACCACCCTTAGGTGAATGTAGCTTCGTCCTTGCATTCCATCACAACTTTTGGTGATTCATTGTTAATCAGGGTAGACCTCTGATATAATTACAAGTTTGACAAAACTCAATAACATAATTTTGACTCAAACCGTTTCTTTATGTTTAAAATTTTATTTTATATATATAAATTGGCTATCTATACTTATATAATTTAGAATTCATAACTCAAAAATTTTGTATCCACCTTTGATGAATGATAATGATTTTTTCTATTCCAATGACATTAAAAAAGAAATTACGGATAACACTTGAAAGTTACAAGCATATATCAATAACACTTAAGGATAACTGAGTTGACGTAGTAAGTGATATTCCATAAAGAAAGTTAAAAATTATTTTTCTCTTTCAACACTTTCTCAGTCGAATTTATCGCACCGAACAAGTTGCTACTGGAGAAAATCATTTCTGATTTGAATGATTCTTTTGATATGGTCGTGTAATAAGTAGTAACAAAAAAACGTACGTGATACGATTTGAGTGTTTAGTTTGTCATTTTATAGTGTAAACACAATAATATTGATCAAAAACGTACCTAGTAAGTCAACCAAAAGCGTACGTTGGAAGATCAATCATAAAAATGGAACTTCATTTAGAATATGCATATACTTCTTTTATCAAGTTGATCAATTTTATTTGAAATTTTTAAAGTTAAAGTTGTCTTTGATTATATATTTAAATTGACATTAACGTGAACTTTAACTTGCAAATAACTAATTAATGTTAATATTTTTTTAATTTTGAATGTGCATATGTGAATAGATATTTTGAGTGTGCATAAATAAACTATCATAAAGTTGAACAAGTAGATGCATATGCATGTTATACATGACAATTTTTACATAATTTACCATGTAAAACGTATGTGTCTAATTGTTCAACTTTATGATAGTTTAAATCAGGGGTACTGGAGCTATTCCTTAAGGGATTCATTCGAACAATCGAACCCCCTTCGACGAAAAATTATACTATTTACACATAGTTAAAATAATTTTTTATATGTATATAAATAGATGTCGAATTCCCTTCGACTAGCTCGTGTGTCTACTTTTTCAGATTTTGAACTCTCTTAGTGACAATCCTAACTCTGTCACTGATTTAAAATTTAAATACATACTCGTGCACACTTAAAATTGAAGGACATATATGTCAATTGAAACGAAGTTAAAAAGTATGTTTATCTATACTATATTAAAAAAGTGGAGATCCTTACTAATGTTGATTGAACTTTTTGCCCTTCATTAAACGACTCCCCTTTAGACAAAATCGTCTTTTCACCAAATTTTTAGAATTATTATTTTAATAATATTAAATATAATAAAAAATAAATGGAGAAAAATTTCTACACAGAGAATGCTTTTCTAACTAAAATAGACTTGATCTAAAAGGAAAATAACGAAAAAAAAAACTTTCACACAATAATTACTAAAAAAAAAGTTTTTAAAGGGAAAAGGGGAAAAGTTTTTTTATTCAAGGAACACGAGCTTTGGTTAAAACAAAAAAAGAAAAAATGTGTTAAAATTTAAAAGTTCCAAATTCAAAGGAGTAAACGTGTTTTTCCAAATAATAATTTTTTAAAAAAGTTTTTCTTTTAAAAGGAAAAACCTATTAATTATTTGAAAATAATTTAATTGGTTCATCAACTTTTTTATCCTTCCATAATTAATTTGAAAATCCCTTCATCTCAATTTTACTTCACATTTTTTATTTTTCAACATTCAAATTATGTAAAATGTGATTAGTATTTTAAATTATAACTTTATAATCATATTAACATGATATAAATTGTACTAATTTATAATATTTTTCGTGCAGTTTTTAAATATTTTAAAATTTTAATTTTAGAGTATTAAAATAATATAATCTAATTTAGTTTTACAAACTATTCAAATTGACTCCAAAGAAACCAAAAGTATATATATACTTTTTCTTTTAGGATCAGTTATATATGATAGTTTACCATTATTTCATCTTATTATAATTGAACAATCTACTAATATTCGATATACAATTATTATCTTTAATTATCGCCACGTTCTACTTTTGTTTTTATTTTTGTTTTTTTAAATCTAATTCCACAATGTTACTATCAGCCCATTGTTTGAATATATAATTTATTAATTTATTTTTTATCTCAATTTGTTAAAAAAATTGATTGGTATATAAATTTATTCATGAGAAATCGTGTAAAACATTTTTAAAAAAAATACTTTGTTGTTTGATATATTATAGCCATGATTTAAAAAAAGAAAAGGGATTTGATATATTTTTTAATTTTGTCATTTAGAACTAATATATTACTTATTATAAAATTGCTCATATGTAATTTTATTGTTCCATAAATGACTCACAATATCCCTTTTCTCTAGCGGAAATGAAAAATCAATTTAAAAGTATTTTTTTAAAAATATTATTAAAAAAATTCATGTAAGGGTTTCTTTAATTCCTATTCCACTTTTTTTTGGCTTTTTTTATTCAATGGTTAATTTGAATTTATTATTTTGATGGTCAAATTTATTTTTCACTTTTAAAAAAAACAAATTGCCATATATGCCCTAATTTTTTTACAAAAATAAAAAAATAAAATACGCATATCCGTTAAAAAGTTTTTAAAACTTTTTCTTTACACTAAAAAACGAAAGAAAAAAAAGCTCACATAATGTAATCAAAGAAGTAAAAAAAAAAAGTTTAAAAAGGATCATATATATCCTCACATGAATTTTCTAAAATAAAAAATAGAGAAAGTAAATTTAAAACTTATTTTTAACTTCTCTAGATAAAAAGGTGCATGTGAGTAACTTTTGTAACGGTATGAGTATATGTGAGTTCCTTTTGTAACAAGGGATATATTAGTTTCAAATGACAAAGTTGAAGAGTATATTATACCCTTTTAATTTTCATAAAAAAATTATTTTATCAGATACTAAAAATTTATAAAAGAACAAACAAAAGTAAAAAAAAAATCATAGAGATTGAGATATAAAAAAAATAGAGATTGAGATATGACCAGCATTTCACCCACATAATTTTTACCAAATCAATATAACTCATTCATTTATTAACTCGATCAATTTGATTTGCCAAAATTTAACTCAATTTGTGAATTTGACACTTCTTATATTTGTGATATATCATTAATTGTATAATTATTATATTATATTAATAGAATGTTACAGGTTTTATGTGGTCTTTTTTTTAAAAATTTTACTGGCTGTTTAATGTAAAATGATTTTTTTCTTCCATTATTAATTTATAGTTACCTTCACTTTCGATTTTGACTTCTCTTTCTCTGTGTGCTTTGCTCCTTTTTCTGAATATGAATATTTTACATTTTAATTTCAACTAATTTTTTATATCCCGTTTGATTGATTTACAGATAAAATTCAAAAGGACTAAGATATAATACTAGTTTAGCATATGTGTGATGCACGTGTGCATCGAAATATCATAAATATTTGAAAATTCTTAATATAATCATAAGAGTATACTTTTTTTTATAATTTTCACAGTAATATTTATTATCAAATTAATTTAAATTCAGACCTCATTCGGGAATTAAGATTTTTTTTCATGCATAATTCTAAGTAAATGAAATAATAATATATGACCCTAAACATATGTTTAATTTAAATATAATTTAAAAAGTATATTTTGAGAATAATTTGTATAGTTTTATTTGTTTTATTCAGGATGAAAATGATCATATTTTATTAGAAAAAGTAAATTTAAAAAACTATATTTCATTAAATATTTTTTGAAATACAACACTTTCTTTTTCGCGATTCTTTAAAAAATATTGTCAAATAACATAATTTTAAAATGGACGTTTTGATTTTTCAGAAATATGAGAATAAAAAATTAGTAAATTGGTGTTTGTATAATATATTATTAAATAGAAAACTTTTAAAAATTAATAACAACAAAAATGATAATGATAAAACGAAAAATGACAACTTGAAGTTGCACCAAAAGAAAACTGAAAGTCATCTGTCAAATATTATACTTATAAATATATAATTATTGATATACTTAACTCGGATTTAACTATTTCATCTAACTTGAAATTCGTAAATAATAGTGTTACATAAAAAATACTAATGGAGAATGACATACAATAACTTAAGAATATAAAAAACTTAGAGAAAATCCTGGAACTCTTACCATATAATTTTCTCTTATCATATATTTTAGGATTACTTACATTTCAATTTTTTCCTATTACCATATATTAGGATTCTTTGATTATTAATTCTCCTAATACCTCTTAGCATAAATAATTTTTTTTCACCATATATTTTACGACTTCTTAGTTTTTAAAATAGATTTTTCTCTTGCTATATATTTTAGGATTCTATAATTATTAATTCTTGTTATGTAGATACATTTTTGTCATTAATAAGACTAAGAAAATTAACTGAGTAAAAATTGTTTCAAGGGTTTTTTTTTTTTTTTTGATGAATATTCATGTAGTTAACCTTTCTTTTTATTAGCATAAAAATAATATAACTCTTTAGATGACAATTTCTTATTGACAGCATAAAATAAATTTTTAATTGTTATTGATCTATAACTATTTTCCTTAATATAGGCAAATTATAGACTATTTTAATATATTCTTAGTATATTTCTATTCTAACAATACAAATTTGTAACGAATAATGCAAAAACTAAAAAAAAAATACAATTAAATATATTTAAGTATTATTATTTCTAAAAGTCTAATATTAGGAATAAAATTATTCCAAAGAATTATCGAGTTCTATTAGTAGGTTTATTCCTACTAAAAACAATAAACTGATATTGGATGTTGCTTACTCTCTCCAACATTTCAAACGACTGTCTTTCCTTCTTTGATTGAAGACCTTTGAATTAGAAACATGAAATTAATTTGTTAAGAGAAAATTCAAGTATGTATAGTTATTTTAAAATTTAATAATTACTTGTAACAAGGTAGATATTTCAATAATAAGTATCATTAATCCAAATTTGATGTAAAAATGAATGTATTACTTACCAGCAAAAAAAAATCATCAATTGTCACTGTCAACTCTTTTTCAATTTTTTTTCGAAAAGGTAGGGTTCATGAATTATGCCATGAACGCTGCAAAGTAAACTAAAATCACTTATGAGAAAATAAATAATCTAGATAGATAAATACAAAATGTGATAACATGAAAAAAAAATTAAATAACGTGATATATATATAGAGAGAGCTAAAAATTTTAAAAGAAAAATATTACAAATTATATGTAAAATAACAATATAATCCTATTCAAAAAGTTAAAAAGAAAGAGAAAAGAATATAAAACAAAGAAAGTGAGTGTGTAATATAAATAAACCTAAGAATCAACTTGAAATTCTGGAAAAAGCGTAAAATAAGATCCAGCACCACTTAGCATAAATTGATGAAGGGGTGAATGAATCAAAAGTTGAAATTGAAGTGTTTTTATAGAAGTAAAGAAGTCATAGATCAAAGAGAAAAGAAATTAATATTTTATTATATTTAGGACAAAACATTTCCTCATATAATAGAATTTATGGTGAAATTAGAAGAACTTTTACAAAAAGAAAAAAAATATTTTATTATATTTAGGATAAAGCCTTTCATCATATAATTAGAATTAATCGTGAAATTAAAAGAACTCAAACCAATTATTTATAGAAAAAAAAGTTGTCAAACCAATTAAATTATTTTCAAACAATTAATATATTTTCCCTTTTAAATTTTTTTTACATATATTTCACTTCTGCAAACTAAATACATATAAATTCTACTACGCTAAATATCTCAAATATGGAATTATTTTTATTTTTAAAAAAATCATAATTTTTTTAGTACTTCAAAAAAAAATTTTAAGAAGATTTGTCTTATTTTAAATAGTGTCAATAAGCTAGTGTTCCCTTTTTAAAAAATATATTGTAGAAATAAATGGATTAATAATTTATACACACTTGTATATGGCCGTTTCTAATTTTTCTCAACCGTTTAACGCATAGGGTAACGCTTCATCATCAGATCCGTATTTGTCGTTTCCCTTCTTTTTCTTTCATTTTCTTCCTCTTTCTAATAAAGGACTATCCATTTTCTCTTTTTCTTTAACTTACTCATTAAAAGGTGAGAATATTTTCAATTTCTTGTTCATTTTTATTACTACTGTTGTTCAATTTATCTTAGTTCAGTATAGTCTAAGGACATCATTTGTTGCTAACTTATTTTTCCTTTAGCAGTTGTAAAAAATGGCAGATGTTGATGACATTCAACCTCTTGTTTGTGACAATGGAACCGGCATGGTCAAGGTAATGAATTGAACCATCATTTGGTTAGAAATTGGAAAATTGTATTCTCAGCTGTAGTATGTGTAATCATATATAGGCTGGTTTTGCTGGAGACGATGCCCCGAGGGCAGTTTTTCCTAGCATTGTTGGTCGTCCTCGTCACACTGGAGTGATGGTTGGGATGGGACAGAAGGATGCCTATGTTGGAGATGAGGCTCAGTCGAAACGTGGTATTCTGACATTGAAGTATCCTATTGAACATGGTATTGTGAATAACTGGGATGACATGGAGAAGATTTGGCATCATACTTTCTATAATGAACTTCGAGTTGCTCCAGAAGAGCATCCGGTTTTGCTCACTGAAGCACCTCTCAATCCAAAGGCTAATCGTGAGAAAATGACTCAAATAATGTTCGAAACCTTCAATTGCCCTGCAATGTATGTTGCAATTCAAGCTGTTCTCTCTTTGTATTCTAGTGGTCGTACTACTGGTAAGATATTCACATTCTGCACTTGTTTTATCCATGTTCATCATGTTCCAATTGTTTTATAATTGAAGATTCATAATCTCATGGATGTCGCGTTTAATTCACGGGAGGTTATATGACTCTTTTGTTGAAGATTTTGATTGGAGATGTCATTAGTTGTTACTTATAATTGTGAATATGGAAGGACAAGTGTTAGATCAGAAAAATTGTGGATGATTTTACGAATAAATTGATCTAGGCTATTGAGTGAAAATTATGAATGCTTATGCTTTTCCTTGAGCTGGGGTGTATCGGAAATAGACTTTCTACCTTTCAAGGTAGGGATAAGGTCTACGTACACACTACCTTTCCCAGACTCCCACTTGTCGGATTGTCGTTGGCTAAGATGAAGTATATGATTCTTGTTTGCCTTATAGGTATTGTTTTGGATTCCGGAGATGGTGTTAGCCACACAGTTCCAATCTACGAGGGTTATGCACTTCCTCACGCGATCCTTCGTCTTGACCTTGCTGGTCGTGACCTGACAGAGCATTTGGCAAAGATCCTCACTGAGCGTGGATACTCATTCACCACCAGTGCTGAGAAGGAAATCGTAAGAGACATGAAGGAGAAGCTGTCATACATTGCTCTCGACTTCGAGCAGGAGTTGGATCTGGTTAAGTCAAGCAGCTCTGTTGAGAAGAACTTTGAACTCCCAGATGGCCAAGTGATTACCATTGGAGCTGAACGTTTCCGATGCCCAGAAGTTCTGTTCCAGCCTTCCACAATCGGAATGGAAGCTGTTGGTATCCACGAGACAACATACAACTCTATAATGAAGTGTGACGTTGATATCAGGAAGGATCTGTATGGGAACATCGTACTTAGTGGTGGATCCACTATGTTTCCTGGTATTGCTGACAGAATGAGCAAGGAGATTACCGCGTTAGCACCTAGCAGCATGAAGATTAAGGTTGTCGCGCCCCCTGAAAGGAAGTACAGTGTCTGGATAGGAGGTTCCATCTTAGCATCCCTCAGTACCTTCCAGCAGGTAAAGCATTAGTGTTCCAATTAGTGTACACATTAGTCCATGATCGATCAATGCTTAAAACATTTGTCTTGTTTCATATGTAGATGTGGATTGCAAAGGCAGAGTTCGATGAGTCTGGACCCTCAATTGTGCATAGGAAGTGCTTCTGATCAAACCAAAGAAAATTTATCTGCGTTATGACTAAATTCTTTTTGTTTTGTTTATTGATAGCAGCTTTTGGATAGTTATTATTGCGTGTTAAACTAATTTCAGGTTTCTAGTCTCTTTTTTATTGTCAATGATGATGATAATGTCAAATTTCCATGTCCTCATAATTCATATTTCTCTTTATTTTTTTAGTTCAGGAGAACTAATGTAATAAGCTGGTCAACTCACTTGAAGTGTACTTTTCATTATATACATTGCTCAAGGAAATTTTGTTGTAATTAGTATATCATTTCTCTACACACAAAGTTATATTCCAACAAGATTTTTGTAGGAATAAGTGTAAAATTGTAGGTTAAATGTCTATATATTTCATTAAGCCGTTACAGTTGTATTCACGTACATTAATTGGACCTAAGATTTAAAAAACTAATGAAGAGATTAAATTATCGAAAAAAATGGCAAGTAAAAATAATATAATCGAAAAATTAGTCTGAGGAAAACAGATAAGCATGACCAAGTCATTAATATGTTGATAGATTTTATTGTCTTTTAATTATTTTTATAGCTATTCTCTTCTTTTTTTTTTTCAGAATAATTTTATTTTTAGCAAGTATTTTGAGAATAGATAAAATACAACTAAAATTGTTCCAAAAAATGAAACACAAATTGATTCTAATCATAGATATAATAAATTATTTCTGAAAATTCACTCATCAGTGCATATATATTTAGCGGGTAAATATAATAATTTTAAAGTATATCTCTGAACAATTAAAAAGATTTGAAAATATCTTTACATGACTTCCGTCATATCATTTAAATCAAATTATTTTTTTATTTGTGGAAAATCATCAGTAAAAAAGAACATACAAATGATATATATGATAAATCACAAACGTTAGATGTATAACTGAACTGTTTTTGTTGAAACGAAAAATAATTTTATCGCTAAATTGAAACGGAGTAAAGTTTAGTGCGAAAACTAACCCAACTAAAGTGTCACACTATAAGACTAGCGGACCAAAGTGTATATAATGGAACTTAAGGTGGCAAAACTTCCCAAATTCTAAGTAGAGGTCTTTCCACAAATGCAATTCGAATTGCAAAATCGGAATTATTTCTGTAAATTTGAAAAATGGGAATTTCTTGCTTGTGTTCAACTCTCAGTAGATTTCCAGTAGATTATCCAGAGTGGTTGGTCAGCCATGGCAATGGTCCCAAACGACTACAAGCAGCTCCCACAAGTACTCTCAGCGTCGATGTTTGTCAGGAAAGACGGGCATGCGTTTCTTCTGCTATGCAGTGGCGGAAGCCAATAACTGCGGTGATACTGGCGGCAGCTGCAGCATGTGCTGTGATTGTGGCGGGGAACGGGGCGGAGGCGGCACAGGTTGAAACACAACAGGAAATACTTGGAGAGACCTTTTCGAATGTACCGCAAACGCTGTCAGGCGATTGTGTTGATGGTCAGAAGGATTGCAAGAAAGCGAGGATTCAAAAACCTAAGTCAAGGCAAGCAGAGACTTGCACTGTCAAATGTGTCAATACTTGTATTCGTGGTGGCAGTGGATCTCCTGGTGAAGGTCCTCTTAACGTTAGAAGGTATGATTTGCATCTAATTAATTCCACTAATTTGACTGCCAGGCCTTTATTGGAACTGTTCCTTTTGATTGCCTATGGATTTATACATACATGTTGTTTAAATAGGAGGGTGACTATAACGTGCTGAATCGAAAGTTGAGGTAGCCAACCGACCAAGCTACTAATATTCCCCTCACACTGTTCTCTGTTACATAAGTCTAATTTCTGGAGGTGATAAATTTTGTCCTTTGTATTTGTTGAAAGATGATCTTTATTGAGCTGAGAAAGACTAGCTAAGAGAGAAAGGGAATGAGAGGAAGAGGACCAGAGTTGTGTCCAAAAAATTTGGAAGTGTAAAAGTATCTCCATTTCTAGCATACAATTGAGCAATTCCCCTTATATACAAAAAGCTAACCACTGAGCACTGATTTTATTAGTTTGAACAATTAATCTATTGGCTTACCTAATCTAAATAAATCCAGATTCATGTCAAACTCCCCAGTGAAAGAAGGTAAACTTATTCTCCTACTGATGTGAATCATGAATCTCTTTTAGCTTAGGAAATCAAAGAAGTAGGGTTTCTCTTAGAGGATAAGTAGCAATGATGGATAAAGATTATGCAGGATTGGAACTTTCATTTGCTGCTAGTATTTTCTTGGTTCCACATTCCAAGACAGGCCTCTCAATTCTGACCGTGGTAGGAAGAGTTTTATTCGACCAAAGGGTTGTTCAAAATGATGGTGCAAAAGAGTATGATAGAGCAAAAACCAAAAGTTAGAACTGGATGATGCCAATGTCACTCGGGCCTTGAATAATTTTTAGATAGAATGCGGACTTATTTAGTACATTTCCTGCTCTTATTGTTTATGAGATACCATTCAAAATAAGCTACCAAATTTAGGTTACACTAATTAGGTATCTATCATATGAACCTGGATATATTTCACCAATCCCCTTTAAGGTGTATAGATCATATGTTTCACAATGTGCCAGAAATGCATGTTGGCATCAATCTCAGGTTTTTTCCTTTTGGGCTTGAAAGGATGGAAAGGACAGAATCGAGTATTGGAACTCAAATGGACAACCTTCTGATATTTTTATTAATCTGGCATTTCATGGACCACTGGTTGGACAGTTTGCTGACATGGATTCCTGATATTGCTGATTATGTTGATATAAGATGGAGAAGTCCACTGACATGAAACGTGAACTGGCAAGTCTCAGTGAACTACTGACTGGACATAATGTGGGTTGTTGAAGTTTGCTCACAATGCAGTCTTAGTGACCCGTAAGTGATATGACTAATGATGTCACTCCTAGATAGTAATTGGCTCATGGGTTAGATATGCAGTTTGAAAGGAGACTGGCCACATGTGGACACTGGAATTGGATAACTTGCATATCAGTGATAATAAAATTTTGTATATTTTATTTGCATCCAGAAGTGGTCTGCATAATTTACTTTTAACCAAATAAACATTTGGCTAAGGAATCTAGATATATTTTAACACAATTTTGTGAATACTCTTAAAGAAAGTAGAGTTTACTCCAGAGTTGCTGCTAGTACAAGGCTAACCCCCAAAATGTCTTGTCGCATCAGTTCAACCGTTTATTGTGAATACATTAAAGGCTCATGTCACTTTTAGGAGATTTAAGATTGCTAAACAAGAATGAAAGAAACTGCATATTGAAAGCTGGAATAAGGAAGTTCTAAATATAGAGTTCGAACCTCAATTCTGAACTCCCTTTCTTACAAAATTTATTTGCAAGTGCTCATAGTTGACCATGGAGAGGGTTATTGCATAAAGCCTGCAAGAATGGCTGAATATTAGCTCTGCTGTTGCCAGTTAGGATAATGAAGGTGAGGAAGAAAGAGAGAGAGTGAGAGTGAGAAAATCAGTTATACTTCAATGTTGTTGCATGTGAATTGTGATCTTTAAGTATCATTTATTTACAACTAGATTTTGAATGTAGAAAAGTGTTAAGTTAAAAGCTTCAAGCAAAAAAGAAATGAGCTTGTTAGGTAGGAAGATGTTCACAGCCATTTCATTACAAAAACTTGGGGTGAAAATGTATTAGATACATTTTTTTTCATTTTGAGTCAAAGGTAACCTATACATTAGATACATTTTAAACTTAGCTGCAGGAAATTGTGACTGATACTCTGATAAAACTAGATAGGTAGCATGAGCTACTTGTGGTTTGAAAATGACAAGGATGTGGATCTACTTCTAGCATTTCTGTCATGTTTGACTTTATTTCATTTTGGTACCATACAGCTCTCGTAGTTTACTTATGTCATTGTTGACTATTGGTTTAGAATATCTTCTATAGAAAGATATAAAATTAAAAAGGTATCAAGTACTCATATCTGAACAGATATGTTGCAGCTTTCAAATTGGAACTGAAGTTTATATGGTAGGTGCAGTTTCATTAGTTCTATGTAATTTAACTTCTTCTAGTCGATTACTTTAATCTTCTGGTTCTTTTTTCTCTTTTGTACCTCCTTGATAATGATTGAAAATGCTTGTATGAAAACATAAGCAGGTAAGTGAAAGGCTAATTAAATGCCTCTTCCATGGTATACTATTTCTAGTTCACTTCATTGATAAATGATAACCTAATTAATTCCATATTTCTTGACATTGGCCTTTTGGTCTTAAAAATGCTCTCAGCCACATTTACCAAGGCCTTTCTCTTTCCTACGTTCTAGGACTGTAGTACATCTCCTTTTTCAGTAGACTTGCCGGGAAACTCTGGTTTTTACTTTGTAAACCAGGATTTTCTCAGGGATTTTAATATGGGAGACGACATTATTTATTTCTCGGTCAGATTCAAATCATATGACATCACGAAGAAGGTTTCAAGAGCGGAGACGTGGTACGATTGGGTGGAAAGAGGACGCAATATGATGACAAGAGTAAGCTTCAGCCAGAAGATGATGGAATGGATAGCATACGTTCTCAGAGAAGCCTCGAAAACCAAAGGTTTCTCAGTTAGGAGGTGGAAGTACCACAACCACATTTCAGAGTATTTCTGCTCAAGAAATTTCAACAGATCGGGGTGCTACATCAGTATCATCAATGTGCAGGGAAAAAGAAGAGCTGTAATTATCATCCCAGAATGGTCTCTCAACTCAGGCTGGCTGGATATTGCAACCAAAGTAACGAGGTTCATCGATGTAAAAGGAAAAAGAGCCGAACCATTAATTCATCGAACTACAGAGGAAGGACTTCTCTTTGCAGATATTTTCAGGAACAATAAATGGTCAACAAGAGAAATGAATGTTGTGAGAACACATAGAAAAGGGAAGTCCTTAGTTATAAATGAGGAGGTTGGGAAAACCCACAGTGAAGTGCTAGCTAGGAGTGTTGTAGGCAGTCTCCCTGAGGAAATTGCAAACGTCAATTTGTCGGAAATCCGGCAATGGTCGTCGAGCACTTGGGAGCATCTCCATGGCATCAACATTTACGAGATGGGTCTCAACCAGTTTCTCTTTGAGTTACCCACAAGGAGAGATGCAGATCAGTCATCAAAGGAAGCTGGTTCTGGAAAAAGTACAAATTCCATCTTCAGTGGCGGTTGCCGACGTCAAACGCTATATCAGAAAAACTGGAGCAGGTTTGGATAAGATTGGCAGGGCTGCTCCTTTAGTTCAGGTCCAAAAATATATTCCAAGACATAGGTGAACTTTGCAGCGGATGGATCCAAACAGAGGAGGAAACAGAGCTCCGGAATCATCTTAAATTGGCGAGAATAAAGGTAAGAGGAGACGAGATATCGGTTCCGAAGGAGGTGGAGCTGATTCATGAAGGCAAGATCTTTAAGATTCAGATTTGGATCGAAGCTCTGGTGAGAATATTAACTGATGGACATAAGGAGTGCTTGGAATCGGACCAAAGAATTTTCAAGAAACCCTACGAGGTAGGGGAAGGGGGAAAGCTAACTGTTACAGAGCACACAGACCGCGTGGGTACCTCAAATTCTCAGCAATTTTTCCCTTTAGCTGCTGTTACATGCTGTGTCCCATGTGAAATAGGGTCAGAGACACGTGACAAGGCATATACCCTATTTTAATGAGACGTAAGAGAAGGGAGTTGGGTTGGAGCAATTTGGGCCAAGATCCAGCCGCTCAAAAGGTGAATTTTTTCAGCAACCAAGCAGAAGACAAAAGCCCAGTTGATCCTTTAAAAGTAGAAATAGAAGCTCATCAGGATAATTTTACTTCTTCTCCTCCATTACTTAGGAGAATAAATATAAATTCTCTGGAACCAGACTACATTCCCACCAAAGAAGAAGATGATGGCCAACGGCTCCTTATTGAGGGTCAAAAGACGAGGATGCCATGTCAATTATTCAGATTGACAGCAATGAGATAGCCCATCAGACAAAGGAGATAGGAAGGAAATAGGGGTACTGCGAGTAGAAGAGGCGATTCCTTTAAACTCAGCAGAATTAGCAGATAATATGGATCCTACACTTGATATTCCAACGTCTCTCTGGGTACGTCAAAATATATCCAGATTGGCTGAGGAATTTGGGATCACTTCAGTGGCTGCAAGGAGATAGCAGAGACGTTATTCATGAAGACAGACGAGAAGAGACATAGCTCGACTGAAGTGTCTAAGGCTGTGATCTCGTCAACATCCAAAACAAGAGGATCTAAGGAATTGAAGAGGTTGGAACTTGGGAATAATTTTTTTAGCTATGGCACAAGGAGCAGGGGGGGATGCAACATCGACCTCGATCAATAAAGGTCAATATTGTCTCCTGGAACGTGAGGGGTCTCAATGATGCTAGGAAGAGACTCTTGATCAAGAACCTGATGAATAACTGGAAAGCTGACGTTTTCTGCTTTCAGGAAACTAAACTACAAGGAGATAAAAGGAATTTTATCAAAGATATCTGGGCAAACAAATGGGCGAGTTTTATGCAAATGGAAGCAAGCGGAACAAGAGGAGGTATCATTATTTTGTGGGATAGCAGAATCTGGGAAGGGGAGGTATGTGAAACTTGAAGCTACAACATTACTTGTAAATTCAAGAGCAAATCACAAGACTTCAACTGGCTTTTGTCTGGAGTTTACACTCCAAACAGTAGAGAAGAAAGAGAGGAGGTTTGGTGGGAACTGGGCTAGATAAGAGGACTATTTTCAGGCCCTTGGGTGGTGGTGGTGGTGGTGGGGGATTTCAACACTGTCAGATTCCCCTCAGAGAAAAAGAATTGTACCAAATTCAACAAGGCGATGACGGATTTTTCAGAATTTATTGAAGACATGGGTCTGGTGGACTTACCTCTAGCAGGAAACAGGTTCACCTGGAAAAGAGGAGAAGGCCACGATACAGCTGCCAGATTAGATCGATTTCTAATTTCTGAGAAATGGGAAACATCTTTCAAGTATGTCAAACAATCTGCTTTGCACCGGGTTGTGTCAGACCATTGTCCTTTGATACTCGAATGTGGAAACTGGGAAAGATCCAACTCATATTTCAAATTCGAGAATTGGTGGATTCAAACAAAAAAATTTCAAAGAGAAAGTAAAAGTTTGGTGGGACTCTTGTACTGTCAGAGGCAGACCCGATTTTATTTTAGCAGAAAAGCTAAAATATCTGAAGGGAAAACTGAAAGAATGGAGCAATACTAACCAAGGCAACTTGAGGCTTCAGAAACAGAGCATCTCAAGTTCAGCTTACAGCTGTCAGATGATGAGGCATATCTTAGAGCTGTCCTTACAGTAGAATTTGAAGAAAATGCCAAAAGGGAGGAGGTGGCATGGAGACAAAGGTCGAGGGCTCTATGGTTGAAAGAAGGAGACAAAAATACCAAGTTCTTTCATAGAACTGCAAACTGCCATAGAAGATACAACAACATTGACATGCTGGAAATAGATGGTGAATGCACAAAAGAACCAACAACGATAAAAGAGGAGATTGTGAAGTTCTACCAAAGTCTCTACAGAGAAACAGAGATATGGAGGCCTCAGTTTAGCCCCAGAGCAAGGATAACAACTAATGAAGAGGACAACTTACTCCTACAGAGCCAATTCAGTGTTAATGAGATAAAAGATTGTGTCATGGCATGTGCTGGTGACAAAGCACCAGGGCCTGATGGCTTCACCATGGCTTTTTTCCATCTCTTGTTGGGATGTAGTAAGCAGAGAAGTGATTGCAGCAATACAAAATTTTCATGATCAGGAAATGTTTGAGAAGAGTTTCAATGCTACCTTCATTGCTTTGGTACCAAATAAGTCAGGGGCTAAAGAACTGAAAGATTTTAGACCTATTAGTCTAATAGGCAGTGTCTACAAGATCATCTCAAAGGTGTTGACTGAGAGATTAAAAAAGTGGTATCAAAATTGGTTGGTGCCCATCAAATGGCATTTATCAAAGGCAGGCAGATCATGGATGCCATCTTGATAGCCAATGAATGTGTAGATGTGAGACAGATCAGCAAGATCCCAGACATCCTTTGCAAGTTGGACATTGAGAAAGCCTATGATCATCTACATTGGGGTTTTCTCTGAAAAACTTTGGAGAATATGGGTTTTGGCAAGAAGTGGATTAATTGGATCAAATTTTGCACTACCACGGTGAAGTTCTCAGTGTTGATAAATGGATCACCTACTGGTTTTTTTAACTCAGAGATGGGTTTGAGACAAGGGGACCCTCTATCCCCTTTCTTGTTCATTCTGGCAATGGAGGGACTTAATGATATGTTAAGGACAACTCAAACAAACAGCTGGATCAGGGGCTTCAAAGCAAGTTTAACAGATATGCAAGAATTGGCAATTACTCACCTCCAATATGCAGATGACACACTAATTTTTTGTGATGCAGACAACGACCAGCTGAAATATTTAAGAGTCATCTTGGTTTTATTTGAAGCAACCTCAGGTCTTCACATTAACTGGGGAAAAAGCTTTATTTACCCAGTTAATGAGGTACCTAGGATCACTAGCCTGGTTGACATTCTGGGAGGGCAAATTGGAGAACTACCAGCTGTTTATCTGGGTATGCGTTGGGGGATAAGAGCAAATCAAAAGGAATATGGAACAAGGTGCTGGAGAAAAGTGAGAAGAAACTTGTCAATTGGAAAAGTCAGTATTTGTCTTTGGGTGGCAGAGTTACTCTCATTAACAGTATCCTAGATGCTTTACCTACTTACATGATGTCATTATTCCCTATACTAGCTAGTGTAAGGGACAAACTAGACACCATTAGAAGGAACTTTTTGTGGCAAGGCAATTGTGATCTAGATAAACACAAGTTCCACCTGGTCAAATGGGATGAAGTCATAGTCAGCAAGAAAGAAGGGGGATTGGGTATAAGAAATTTGAAGATTCAGAACAATAGTCTATTAATGAAATGGTTGTGGAGGTTTGCTTCCCAAGAACAATCTCTCTTGAAGGAGACTATCATGGCAAGATATGGCATGGAAAACTGGTGGACCATCAAAGCTGCCAATCAACCATATGGCACTGGTTTGTGGAGATCTATAAGGAATTTGTGGCCTAAACTAATGAACAACTGTAAAATCAAGGTAGGGGATGGAAGGAAGACTTTGTTCTGGGAGGAAAGCTGGGTGGGTCAAGGAATTCTAAAAGACAGATTCCCTGATCTTTTCCTTCTATGCCTTCAGGAAAAGTGTATGGTTAAAGAAATGAGAGACAACCAGGGGTGTAACTTTAGATTCAGAAGGCCTTTGAATGATTGGGAGATGAATTCCTAAGCACCTTGGAACAATTCAAGAATTTTAATGTTAATGTGGATAAACTAGACTGGACTCCAGACAAACAAGAGAGATTTTTAGTAAGATCTGCCTACAGGAAGTTTCAGAGATCAGACTCACAGCAAGGAGGCTGGCCATGGAAAATGATATGGAAAGTCAAAGTCTCATTCAAGATAGCCTGCTTCTCATGGCTTCTGGCTAAGCAGGCTGCACTAACTCAGGATAATCTAATGAAAAGAGGCATCCAATTGTGTTCCAGGTGCTCATTTTGTGAATGTAAAGCAGAGACAATAAACTATCTTTTTAACACTGTAGAGAGACAATGAAGCTGTGGCAGATTTTTCATCAATATTAGGGGTATAAACTGGACTATGCCCAGGAACATAAAGGAGGCTTTAGCTTGCTGGAATAGAGATGGGAACCAGTCAGGGCATAAAGGTGTAAGTTTTTGTAAGTAATTCTGGAATACGCCCTGGAGTATTCCTTTGTTGATAATACAAATTACCAATTCTCAAAAAAATAAATTAATTCCATATTTCTTCTTCCTGTACCTGTCCCCTATTCCATCAAAATTCTAGAAAAAAGAAGAGAAAAAGAGAAGTAAAAAGGAAAAACGAGCATCGCATAAGAGATTCCTTCCTGTTGAATTAATTGAACGTGAATAGGATGTAAGATATATTGACATAGAGACATTGTTGACAAAGTCATTTTAAGAGATTTGCTTTTACTTCTTTTGTCGACAGGCCTCTGGTGGTGTTTAAGCAAGGGTTTCGCAGTCGCCAATACTGGTAATTGTGCTTCCTCCAAACTCGTCATTCTTAATATTTCATTTTCCTTAACCCTTGATTTAGTACATTATATTTGTTCTCCTAAGTTCTATTCACAGTTATGCAACTCATCACTTGCCAAATTCTTGTTAAAATATGCAATACTGAACAAGTAACTGTATGTTGCAAGTTTGTATGTACACCATAATTACAACTTTTAGTATTCTTAGCTTGGTCTGTTTAATAAGAAATATAACATTATGTTTGCCTAGTTTGTAGGAAGAACTGTTCAAGCACTGACCAGGTCTTTTTCTTCACACAACTACTTCAATCTTTGTTTCTCCCATCTTACTTACCGACAGGTGAATAAATATCTGTGTTCACTTCCAACATCTATCAAAAATCATATATCTTCAGCATCCTTGTTCCAGGAAAGTAGAATAAGTAGCCACATTAGGTAAAATTTAGAGGAAAGTTCCTAATTCAAGAATGAAGAATGGGGAAAAGTTACACAAGGATATATAAACAGAAAGAATTGAACAATATTGACAATATCTCAAAGATGAGATTTCAGTGAATTGTCATTTACTGAGCTCATCTTGTACAGAATTGATCTTATTTGATTGTACAAGAATATGCCAAGGTCAACATGTCTGGAAGCACAGGAAAATGTTTGTTGATATTATTACCAGCATTCGGTACTGTATTGGGTTATTCATTGAAAGTTATTCATTGAATTACTATACCGTCCTATTCATTGAGGGTTGGTTACTTGTCAACACCGGTTTAGCTTACGATGTATCTGGAAGCCCTTGGCCAAATAAGTAGTTTACAAAGAGTCGGCAAGGAATTCCATTAATAGCTGGCCGTTTTGATCCTTTGAACAACTATATGAATTTAGTAGATCGTTTTAGAAGGCCCTAATGACTATAGATTCAACTGAAATGATCTTCGGATCAATCAAGAGATCATTTGGATTCCATTGGCAATGAGGATCCAGAGTATCACGCATTGATTAGTTAGAAAGAGATTCAACAATGAAAGAAAGGATCCATCGCTTTTACTTCGTATGGCACTATGACATTTGCTTTTAAGACCAAGGCTACTTTTCTATCCTTCAATCTACCTAAAGAAGTAAAGAAGGCTGATATGTTGTTGCCACAGAAGATGGAAAGTTTTAAAATTAGCTGTATCGACGTTAAATCCTGATCTTTAGTGTTGCTAAACCTTCAGTTTTACATAAACGCAGTTCATACAAGTTTGGCTGGACTGCTAAAAGCATGTCCACCTTTATTTCCCCTATCATACTTACTAAAAGGTGAATGAACTTATCTTTCATCTAATTTCAACACCTATTGGAAATCATATTCCTCTACATTCCTACCACATTGGAATGTATAATCAGTAACCATGGTAACAAAAGAAGTTATTCAGTTAGAGATGAATATATAATCAGGAGAGAAGAAAAGTGAAACAAAGGAGAGAAATGGAGAAAATGATATACATCTGTGTTACCAAGGAGAGATGGAGAAAATGATGTACATGTGTGTTCCTTCTTGCCTCTTCAACTTTTAAGACTAAGTCTACTTTTTCTATCATTTGATCTTGCTAAAATAAAAGATTAGGAAGCGTCATATTATTTGTAAAAAGAAAATATTGTAGTTTCATCCTTTCCTTGTTGAGACATAATATAACTAAGTAATTAAAATATGCTTTTTTCTAACTGCTTAAGCTTTTTAAGATAAGATGATCACAAACTCCAAACAATATCTAAGCATACAAGAAGTCCTGGGTTCAGATATCACAGTCACCCAAAAATTTTCCCAACTTCATGAGAAGCAAGCCCAGCAGGGTAACCTGTTTCTCGGACATCTAGTCCTCACCAGGCTGCTGACATTGCTAAATGTGGAAACATATTTCCACCTGTTTGGGCATGAAAATAAATCAAACCCACGCGTGAGGAGGTGGTAGGACATAATATAATTATGTAATTAAAAGTGTGATTCTCTATAACAGCTTAAATTATTCTATAAGATCGATCACACATCTCAAAAATGAAATGCTCGGTACTTGCCGTTGCGGCCTAATTTTCTTTTATAAATGTTGAAATTGAGCTAGATTTTAGAGCATGAGGAGTGTAATTATGGTATTATAGAAATCTTTTACCAAAAAATCAATGGCTTAGTGACACATTTGCATGTGATTCTTCTTTTGCTATAGAAGCATAATAGAGATTTGGACTGTTGTAGCACATATGGAAGTGATAGCTGACCAATCGGTTCTTTTAACTATGTCTTCAACCAGTACTGTAGTATGCTGATTTTAATTCTCTTTGGAACTGCGTAATCAACCTACATATATTGGAAAGATGAATTTGACAATGATAAACACATTGGATGATTAGCGTGTACAAGAACCTAAAGCCAAAAGAACTAAGCATAACTTTCCACTATTGATATTTCTCATTATACCGTGTTTTCATTCTCCAAAAGTTCCCTTTAAAATGTGCATTTCTTGAATTGTAACTTAAATGCAAATTTTGCTGAAACTTATTTCTCTATTGGACAAGATATTTGGAGAAAGTTGAATTGATGCTTAGGGAAGTAAATGAACTTTGGGTCAAAATGAAATATTGAACAGTAAGATCAAACAATATGATGAAGGTTTGGAGAGAGTGGAAATGCTCATCCAAAAACAGAAGGCTGAAAATTTCCAATACTAGGAGCAAACAATATGATGAAAGCTGCATCTATCACTGAAGCTAGGATGTAATATCCATTGGAAATCACTAAATTTTTTTCAGTTTGAAACTTTCAGTGCCCTACATCTACTCAGAAACATGATTACCAGCCTTATAATGTTTTTTCTGAATGACTGATATATTTGCAACTCGCTAATGAAAATTGACCGACTTTTCTTTGTTTCTTCTTGCAGTTTGGTGGAATGCTCTGATATATGTAATTTGATGAAAGATGGTGAAGATGGACCATAGGCTGTACATTTAATCATATTTTTGGGTTAAATTCTTTATTTGAGCCTACAAAATTTCCAGGTGCTCTTTCATTTCATTAAAGCTTTGATAGGGTTGTATATTCTCTATGCAGAAATTTGACAGGCTTTATGTATATACACCTACTTTTTCTTTCTCCTTTCTGGCAATGTAGGCGCCAATATTCTTTAGAATATCTTGTATTCTGGAGTGAGAACTGAGAAGTGGAAATTGGAAATTGGAAATTAGAAAATTAGAATACCATCACACCATTATTTGTGGTTCTGTGTGATTAGTAACACTGGTACTAAGAGATGGACAATTAAACTAACAAAGAAGGGTATCATTTTGGTGGTAATGCAGAAAGTAAGGAAAAATGAAGAATTATTTGAAATCAAAAGGGTACTTTAATGGAAAGTAAGGTGGAAAATGATCCCTTTTTTTCCTGGGCAAATGAGTTTCTTTTATCTGTTTGAAGTGTCTTTTTTTTTTTTTTGCTAAAATTTATTTTTCTTTGCTAATAGGTATGCTCTTTAGTCTTTACTGATGAATTTACTAAGAGAGGTCTTACAGGTGGCTGTATTAATAAATATTTATTTGTTTACGAACTGATGCAAACATTTGTAAGACTAGTACTCCCTCCAGTCCAAGAAAACATTAAACGAAAATGGTAGTTTGATGAAATTGCTTTTTTTTTTTTAAAAAAAAAAAAATCTCAATTTAATAAATATTTACTTGCTCGTGGTGTCCATATCAATTATATTTAATCTTAGTTTTTGAAAAATAATTTAGAGAATAAATAATTAATATTAAGAATAAAGCATGAAAAAATATGTTTTATCTCTTGACATGTTAAAAGTGATGAGTAAATGTGAAAATGTACTTAATATAGTAGACAAGTATAAAAGTGCGAAGAGGGAGTATGAACTTATTTTCCACAAAAAATGATTTGTTATTTTGATGGCAGGATAATTGCATTCACTTTGTTTTACTTAAAATGATAAGAACAAAAATTACAATATCAAATTTGAAAGCAAAAACTAAAAGTCAGTCTAAAAAAAGTATTTGTCCAAATTTAGCTGGATAAAGAGTATGTATCACCTTCAAGTCCATTTAACGCAATTAATTCCCAGAACTCATTTTATTCAAAGATTCAAATAACAAGTCAGCTTTATAAGATTGTTAATCCTCTTCTCACTCGTAAATTTTTAGAGATTTTATCAAAGTTATATAT
>DF359767.1:879-37933 GCA_000787875.1 Solanum virginianum
ATTTGAACATTCTAGTGTGAGGCATTGAGATGGCACGCGCTTGGGGGTCACCATCATTCCTGTTCAATACGCATTCATTTGGTATTTTGAAATTGAAAAGAAATATTCTTTTGGCATTTGAGTATAAGTTGGGCCTTTATGCTTCTGGCTGGATTATCCCTTTATTTACAATCATACTTCCTGCTTTACATATTCGGTACGTCTTTCGTACTAACCCCCGTTTCTTCGGAGGCTACGTTTCATGCCCGCGGGTACTAATGCATAGAGTAGCAGGCCACCACTTTAGGATCCCAGTTGCAGTCTGAAGAGCTCTTTTCCTTCTGAGCCACTTAAGGTATTGATGCACTCAGTAGCAGGCCACCACTTTAGGATCCCAGTTTGCATTCTAAAGAGCTCTTTTCCTTCTGAGCAACTTTTGGTATTACTATTGGTCATTCTGTACTATTTTCATTTTGGGTACGACGGGGCCCTGTCCCGTCTTGTCTGTCAATATGTTTGTATAGAGGTCTGTGGACTACTGTGAGTATGGGCTATGTTAGTCATTTGTACATCATGTCTGTATATTAAATTTGGAAGTTATGTCTGCCAGTAGGGTGCTCTAATTCTATTAGTGTATAAGAAGGACGGTTCTCTTCGAATATGCATAGATTACCATCAGTTAAATAAGGTCACCATAAAAAATAAGTATCCTCTTCCCAGAATTGATGACCTATTCGACCAACTTCAGGGTGCTACTTGTTTCTCCAAAATAGATCTTAGATCTGGGTATCATTAGCTTAAATTTAGAGAGAGAGACATTCCTAACTCAGCTTTTAGAACCCTCTATGGTCATTATGAGTTTTTGGTTATGTCATTTGGACTGATGAATGCACCAGCAGAGTTCATGGATCTTATGAACAGGGTGTTACGGCCGTACCTAGATATGTTCATTATCATGTTCATAGATGGCATCCTGATCTATTCTCATAACAAGAGGGAGCATGCTGACTATCTAAGAATAATTCTTCAGACTCTTAAGGATCAGTAACTTTATGCAAAATTCTTCAAGTGTGAGTTTTGGTTGGTATCTGTTGCATTTCTGGGGCACATAGTGTCTAGTGAAGGTATTCAGGTTGATTCCTAAAAGATTGAGGTTGTAAAGAATTGGCTGAGGCCCACAACTCCAATAGAGATAAGGAGTTTCTTGGGGTTTTATTCTATCTCAGCTCCTTTGACTAAACTCACTCAGAAAAATGTTAAGTTCGAATAGTCAGAAGCTTGTGAAAAGAGTTTCCAATAGTTGAAAACCAGGATGACCACAGCCCCGGTCTTATCCCTACCCAAGGGAACTGATGACTTTATAGTATATTGTGATGCTTTCAGAGTTGGGTTGAGATGCGTATTGAGCAGAAAGGCAAGGTGATAGCATACGCCTCCAGACAGCTTAAGACCCATGAGAAGAACTACCCAACTTATGATTTTGAGCTTTATGTGGTGGTGTTTGCTCTAAAGATCAGGAGACAGTATCTTTGTGGTGGGCACGTGGATGTATTCATAGACCACAAGAGCCTGCAGTATGTGTTCAGCCATGAGGAGCTGAACCTAAGGCAGAAGAGATAGTTGGAGCTGCTGAAAGATTATGACATGAGCATTCTCTACCACCCAGGTAAAGTTAACATGGTTGTTGATGCTCTTAGCAGGTTAACCATGAGGAGCACCGCTCACAGAGAAGACGAACAGAAAGAATTAGCTAAAAAGGTGCACAAATTAGCTCGTTTGGGGTGCAAATTGAAAATTCTGATGAACATGGTGCCATTATCAGAAATGGGGCAGAGTCATCCTTAGTAGTGGAGGTGAAAGAAAAGAAAGACAGGGATCCTATCCTCCTCTAGTGGAAAGAAGATGTTCAGAAACAGAAAGTATTAGTGTTTTCTAAAGGGGGAGATGGATTCTTGAGGTACCAAGGCAGGTTGTGTGTGCCAAGTGTCGATGGTTTTAGAGATAGGATCTTAGTCGAAACTCATCATGCCTGATACTCTATTCACCTAGGTGCAACAAAGATGTATAAAGATTTACGGGAAGTCTATTAGTAAGGTGGCATGAAGAGGGACATTGCAAAGTTCGTGTCTAGATGCCCGAATTGCTAGGAAGTTAAGGTAGAGCACCAAAGGCCTTGTGGTGTGGCCTAAAAATTGAAATTCCATAATGGAAGTGGGAGATGATTAATATGAACTTTATAATAGGTTTACCTTGATCCTATAGACAACATGACTCAATATGGGTTATAGTAGATAGGATGGCCAAGTCAGCTCATTTTCTACCTGTCAAGACGATTGATACAACTGAAGACTATGCCAGACTTTATCTTAAGGAGATCTTTAGGTTGCACGGGGTCCCTATATCCATTATTTCAGACAAAGGAGCTCAGTTCATAGCATAGTTTTGGAAGTCCTTTAAAAAAGGACTTGGTACAAAGGTAAATCTCAGTACAACTTTTCATCCACAAACAGATGGGCAAGCGGAGCGAACCATACAGACCTTTGAAGATATGTTGAGGGCATGCATGATAGAGTTTAAAGGTAACTGGGATGAGGGTAAGGCAGGATTAATAGGGCCAGATCTAGTCCACCAGGCTATGGAGAAGGTGAAGGTTATCTAGGAAAGGCTAAAGATAGCTCAGAGTCGGCAAAAGTCTTATATGGATGTTAGGATGAGAGATTTGAAATTTAAAGTAGGTGATTGGGTGTACCGCTAAAGACAACCCAGAGTTAGCAAAAGCCTTACACTGATGTTAGGAGTAGAGATTTCGAATTTAAAGTAGGTGATTGGGTGTACTTGAAGGTATCACCAATGAAAGGAGTTATGAGATTTGGAAAAAAAAAAAAGAAAAGCTCAGTCCATGATATATTGACCCTTACCAGATTCTGAGAAGGGTTGGTAGTGTAGATTACAAGTTGGAGTTACCAGTAGAATTGAGTGTTATACACCCAGTATTTCATATTTCTATTTTTAAGAAATACTTGGGAGATCCCTCTCTTTTTGTCCCTATTGAAATTAAAGATAATTTATCCTATGAAGAAGTCTCGGTGCAAATATTAGACCAAAAAGTTCGCAAGTTGAGGACCAAAGAGATAGCTTTGCTGAACGTGTTGTGAAGAAACCAATTCATGGAAGAAGCCACATGGGAAGCAGAAGAAGATATGAAGGCCAAGTATCCACATTTGTTCGTTGACCTAAATAAGAACCTTGAAGGTAAACTTTCATAATTGATCTCGAAGATTTATGTTTGTTTAAGTGTAGCAACCTTATTGCCTTAAGCTAAACTTTCATATCGTTATCATTTGTGGACGAATGATCCCAAGGGGGAGATATTGTGACACCCCGTGAAATTATCAAATTATCCTTAGAAATGAAAATGCACGTAATGCGTCTTCCCATGCTCCGTTCGCAAATTTGAGACCAAATTTGTGATCAGCGTAAAACATTGAGTGGGAAAATAGTCTCAACTCAATTTTAGAGCAACCAAGGCGAATTAAAAATTTTACTAATTAATTTCGGATAGTGAGGTTTTCGTGCCCAGGGCACGATGCGCGTGGGACGCGGAGCCACACTTAAGAATTTTCTCCAAATTTTGACGCAAAGAGAATTTCACTAAAAAAAATTTAAATACACATGTCCATGCCCCTGGCGCAACGCGGACATGTTGTATTAAGCAAAATACACATGTTTGCGTCCCTGACGCGACGCGGACATGTTGTGTTTTGCAGAAACTTTTTTTGTTGTTTAAAGAGGGGTAGTTTCAACTTTTTTCACCCTCCTTAAATCGTAATAGGTCGGTTTTCACCCGATGAACTCATAAGAATGCCTTCATTCCTTCATTAACGTTTGAACAAGTTTAAGCAAAGTCAAGCGTGAAACTAAGAATTTGTTAGCGCTTTCAAGAATTCTTCGTTTTACGTTCTTCCAAGAACTCATTTCTCAGGTATGTAAGGCCCTCCAAAAGTCAGTCTATTATTATTTTAGTATAAAAAATCCCCAAATTCTATTCAAGATCATGGTTACAATGTGAAATCAAGATTTTTCCTCCAGTATTAGTTAATTTCATCCAAATGTTGGTTCATGCCTTCTTTTTTATATGGAATCATGTATTTTATCGATTTTAGCATGAAGTTACACTATTGAACAAGATTTACTATTATTGATATATCCTTGAGAATCTGTATTTATTTCCAGAAAGAGGAAGACTAGCATATGCATAGTTTGAGTCAAGTTAAGAAGTACTTTTGAGATGGTTTTTGCACTGTAGCTGAATAACCCAGTATGTTTTAAAAAACTTGAGACGACATTAGTTATAGTTAAGCTAAAGAGTCTAGATGAGATATCTAAACCAGCTAAGTTGGGTTAAGTTCCCGTAAGACCAAAGATATATTGAGAAGTTCTAATTCTTAAAAATATGAGCTATATACAAGTATTTTTTTAGTAGTATTAAGCACCGATATGAGTGATAGTTGAATTAATAACTTGAACTCATAAACTACGTAGCCAGTGTAGGATAGAATTATACCTAGGTACAACTCCTCACTTTCCATTAAGATGACACCATTTTGGGATGGATCTACTCCCCTAGTCTGTCGTCCCCTACCCCGGCAAAGTATGGGACGGCTCTGGCAGTGTGGGTAAGATGTTGTATCACCACGAAGCTCATAGTGGTGGTTGTCGGTTAGAGAAACTCTCCAAGTTAAAGCAAGTTATGTTTTCATATAGATTTTCAACATATTTATTGTCAGCATGATTACTTTCAGCATATAGAGTATTTATCACTTATGTTATCCTATTTTGAGATATGATTATGTACTTTGAAATATTGCATCACCCCGAATTACTGTTTTGGCCATCTTATATACCCTATATTCCACATACTGATGTCCTTAGGACCTGCATCATTTTATGATGCAGACGCAGGTGACAGAGTCCCTCAACAGCTGCTTCATTGAGGACCAGACATCTTCCAGCTTAGGACCTGCATCATTTTATGATGCAGACGCAGGTGACAGAGTCCCTCAGCAGCTGCTTCGTTGAGGACCAGACAACATCCAGTTATTGGTGAGGCCTCTTCTCTATCGAAGGCTCTTGAAGTTATCTATGTTTCTTTTCAGCATTTTATTTCAGTTGTGGCTACCTTGGAGCCTATTCCGGTAGTCGTCCAGATTATTCTAGTTAGAGGTTCCACAGACAATGTGTTAAGTACTTCAGTTATTGTTTATTTCAGTTATTGTGGAGATACTTCTCATTTAGTTTTATTTAGATAGTTTAGAAGCTTTAGCTTGTTATTTAAAGTCTTTCTACCATGAATTAAGTCTTACGCTGAGTAAGTAGCCAGGCCAAGGGGTTCGCTTGGGACCAGCGATGATTTTGAGTGCCAGTTACATCTAGAGTGTAGGCTCGGGGCGTGACAATTCATGGCTTCAAATATGTATTTATACAATAATTATATTTATTTATACACAACCTATACATTGACAAATTTTATGCAACAATAGGAGAAGGGGTCAATTTAGCTATTTACTAATACAATCACTACATAGATGATACAAACATAAATAGTTGTTATTAAAAAGCTTGATGCAGGTAAAATAGATGTTATAAACATGTATTTATTGATACAAAAGAATGTGTTGATGACAATATGACATTGTTGATACAATAAAGGATAAATAACATGTGGTCAGTCTTTGATACAAAAAATTCCGTCATGTTCGTTGATACAATATGTACATTATATATTAACTGATACATAAATAAGTTGTGACAGTGTTCATAGTATTGATGCAATAAATTTTTGCCATTGCAACACTTAAATACAAAATACTCAATTACATGATGTATCACACCAAACAAAAATTTTCATAACAAATGAACACAGTGTTGATACAAAAAAAAATTAGATTGTATCAACATTGTTGGGTCAAACCCACATACTTCATACATATAATAAACTTTTAAAAATTTATACATTGTGCATATAAAAACACGAACATCTTGTTTTTTGACGCACCAAAAAAATCTAATCAGAAAAATTATAGATGGCAAATGACGAAATCATAACCTTTGATAAAGAAGGTCTTGTTGAAACAGTTACAAGTCTCTTTCCCTTGTTCTTAGGTGTCTTCGCCTTTTTTGCATGTGATTAGATTTTTTTGGGTTTTGAACTTGATGAATCAACTTTTTAGCCCTTGCTCTTCTCTTCACCCACTTCGTCTGTATCACAATGGCTCTTCTTCCTTACTTCAAATTAGGATCGTCAACCCTAATTGGGACCGCTTCAGTTTGAATATCATCTTCAACACTCAAATGTTTGAGTGTTTCAATAGTGGGAGGAGGTGGTGTGGAATCCATTCCAGTGTTTTCGTACGCTCATTTTTTGTGACTTGAAGTTGATGGGTTGGACTCCATTGATATGGAGAGTATTAGTGAACAAAGGATACGAGGAAAATGGGGGGAAGTTGAGATTTTTACTTTTAATAAAAATTAATGTGTGATTTGAAAATAACATTATTAAAGAGTTGATAGACGTGATGCCTAAAAAGTAGGAATTGTTTAGGTAATGACGAGTATTAATACATAGTGTATCAAGTGTTAAGAGATAGACTATAAAAATATGAGAAATCTATAAATATTTTAAACGGTTGAGAATTATAGTAATTAAGTTTTTTAAAATTATGTATTTGTATAATTTATAATTTTTTTAATCAATAAAAATGGATCCCTCACCCAAAATTGATTTAAAAAAAAATTCCAAATGAAGAGATAAGATGAATAAACTATTGGTCATAATCTCACTGAGCTAAGGTCCACACTCTTTTCTTTATTTTCCGTGGTTTTCACTTTACTTATCTGTTGCAATAAATATTGCACTGTCATAATCTATAGTAATATAATAATAATAATAATAATAATAATAATAATAATAATAATAATAATAATAATAATAATAATAAGATAAATAAAGTATTTAAGTATCTATTACTTTCCTTTAATAGTTATTATTTATAATTCGGACCACATACTTTTTCCAAGATCGATACAACAATGTATTTAAAATAATTTAAATTGATTTTTTTTAAATTGAAAATTTAAATAATGGTTATATTTATTTATACATAACTAAAATTTAAAAAAATCACTACAAATAATTTATTTTCTTTGTTCCTATGTAGTTATCATACTTTTTTTTGTTTTTGAGTTTTTAGTAATATAAATTAGATTAGCATTTTATTATATATTTTTATAATATTAATGTGCAATAAATTGTATTTTGTAATATCTTATTTTTTAAATATTTAAAATTTTATTTAAATGTAAGAAATAATAATATAATTTTACTTTGAAATTTGGAGTTTATCAAAAATGAAAATGACAATTAAAAAAAGGAAAAAAAACATATTCAGTATTTGTATTTAATTTATTACAATCATTTGTCATTTATATACATGTTATAATTATGATTAATTCATTTAATTATAAATCCTACGTAAATTATTTTTTTCATTATAATTAAACTTGATACTAAAATTATAATTTTTATTTAAATAAAATATGCTTAATAGGTAATGATGCATTATTTTATTTTGGGATTTTGAACATTAATGTAAAAATTATAAATAATTTTATACATAAAAAATAATTAAAACAAATATTCAAATAAATTTTTTCTTATTGTGCTTCAAGAAAAATAGTAACGGTGACTTTAAATCTAAGTCCACAAATAAAGAATTATGTTGGACTTTTCTACTTTATTATCAGAGAAATACTCATCTATCTATATATAAATTAATTCTAAATCTACAGAAACTATTTTAGATGTTAAACAAACAAAACTAACAACCAACATGGTCAAAGTTAGAATGTAAGACACTAATCCTTACCATATTCAACGCCTAATAATCGGTCGTACAATGCTTCAATTCGTTATAAGGTGTTCAACGACTTCTTTGAACATTCTCAATTTTCCTTTGCTGACCAAATTAATCATCAATATAAATATATGTTCAATGTTGTTAAAATAGAGGGTATTTTTATAGATCTATTCACAAGATTTAGCTTTTACTTTGAGTTTTGGTAAACAGCTAATTTGATTTTCTTTAACTATTTTAACTTTATTATCCTTCCGTCTAAAACTAAACATATTGTGTGGTAAGAGTGTATTAATTATGTTATGTGAATTCAAACTAGCTTTTCTTATATTTTAAAGTTAATATTTTCATATAGCTACAAACTACACGCCTTTACACTTGAAACTATTCAATATGTTACAAAAGAACTACTTAAAAGAAAATTAAAACAATTAGAAGGTGAAGAATATTAGCCTAGAACAATTGGAATTGAAATAGTGGATTTTAATGTTTTACATCAAACCATAAAGATACCCCCAACACCGCATTACCTAATATTATCACATTAAATAACACTCCCCACACGTTGTTGTAACCTGGAAAGTTTCCAACTAACCATATCTGTTGCTATATATAAACCTATTTTTTTGGTCTTTCCTATAAAAATGTGAAACACAAGATTCTAACCCATCAAAAAGCTTGGATTTTGAAGTTCCTATTTAGTGGCATGGCTGAAATAGCAATGTTGGTTGCAGAAGAATATGAGAGAAGGGTGAATAATTCAAGGAAACTTTGTGCTGGCAAAGAAGAAATTGAAATTTTCTCTTATATCTCAACTTTGGCTAAGAATATTTATGAATCTCCTTCTTTTTCTTCTTCTACAATAAAGATAAGGTTAAGCAAAATCAAGATTAATCAACCCCAGAGTGGCGTTTGTCTTGCAGCTAGCGATGGTGCCTTTTCGGCTTGACAACAAACAGAGCTTCTCTATTTTTTTCCTTTTATTTCTGCTGATGATTGTGAATATTTTCCTCAGTACTCTCTTCCATTTTATTATTAGGTAATGTTGGTATATTAGTATTAGTGTTATAAATATATTTTATTTGCAGTGAATGTATATTATGTAGATTCTTTAAGAGTTAGGAATTCTACTTGGAGATCAAGTCAGTTTCTTAATTGGAGATCAAGTCAGTTTCTTCCTTATAAATATAACAGTTTCCTTCATTGTAATATACATCTGAATATTCTTCTAGAGAAATAAGAAGTCTTCTCTGTTCTCCCCACTTTATTCTTTATATTATTTTATATTTTCATAACATGTTATCAGCATGAGACTCTTCCATCTTAAAGAAGGAAGATTAAGTTTCAAGGCTAAAGTATTATTTATTTATTTATTTATTTTATATTTATTGATATGACTAACTTTGAGAAACTTGAGTTCATTGCCCTTCATAGTTTGGGCAAAAACTACTCTTTATGGTGTTGGATGCTAGGTATCTTGAAGACATCATTAAGAATGAAAATAAAGTATCAAAATAAATTGTGTTAAAGTTGTGATATTCTTGTGTCATCATCTTGATGAAAATTTGAAAATATAAATATCTCACAGTTAAAGATGTTGGGTTCAAACCCCGTCAGTTTATGGCGTAAGATGTCTTTATATGGATAAGACGTTGGGTTCAAGTCCCAATGCACCATATTAATGATATAATGATGACTAAAACAAAATAATATGCTTTTGGTGAAAAGTCATAAAATATATTTCATTAAAATGCTCCATTCTCTAAAGTGAATGTGTAGCAGTGCATAATGTCTGAAAGAAGACAAGCGATTGTTAATGCATGTGAACATGGAATGAGGTACTAAGCTATCATAAATTTATACGATAAGGTGATTGTGTTTCATTCATGAAAAATGAGATCTTTTGATAATTATTTGAATTAAAGAAAATTCAAATGGACATCCACTAAAGAACCTAAAAATTCTTTTAAACGGTGAATTTCTTGTACTACTTGTTATCAAAGCAAGTTGATTGTGAGACCATTACCAACGAAAGATAAGATTGAGGCCCCTGCGTTTTTGAAACGTATACACAGGAATATTTGTGGACCTATTTACTCACATAGTGACACTTAGATATTTTATGGTGCTAATAGATGTTTCATCTAGATGGTCTCATATGTACCTATTGTCATCTCGTAATTTGACATTTGCAAAATTATTGGCACATATAATGTGATTACAAGCACAATTTTCTGATAATCAAACTAAGTATATTCGCCTGGATATTGTTGTATAGTTTTCAAGCCAAACATTTAATGACTATTGTTTATCCGTTGTGATAAGAGTTAAATATCTTGTTGCTCATAGTCATACTTAAAATGATCTTGCCGAGTCATTAATTAAACGTTTGCAATTAGTAGCAAGACCATTGTTTATGAAAACTAGATTGCTCACTTCTATATGGGGACATGCAATTTTGCATGCTGCAAGACTTTTTCATTTTAGACCGACAAATTATCATAAGTATTTTCCATTGTAGTTGGTTTTAGGTGAAAAACCTAAAATATCTCATCTAAGGATTTTTGGATGTGTTGTATATGTGCTTGTTGTACTACCACATCGCACAAAAATGGGATCCCAAAGAAGATTAGAAATATATGTTGGGTTTGAATCACCCTCTATTATTCGCTACTTGAACCATTAACTGGATATATGTTTAATGCTCAATTTGCAGATTGTCGATTTGATGAGACACTTTTTTCAAAATTAGGGGGAGAAGAAAATGATATCAAAAGAGAAATTTTGTGAAAAAATCCATCATTGTCTTATCTTGATCCATGTGCTTCTATTTGTGACCAAGAAGTACAAAAGATTATTCATATGCAAGAATTACCAATCAAATGCCAGATGCATTTACAAATTTAAAAAGGATCACAACTCACCTCTATGAGAAGTAGAGTAGTTGAGAAGAAATAAAGTTAAAATTTATTCCCCTAGTAAAAAATCTAAAATTTGTTCATGTAATACTAAATTAGAAATTTACTATAGCAAAATGCACATATCATGGTAAACTTGAAGTTTACTCATTAGACATATATTAAAAAAATAAAATATTCTTTAAGATTGCTTGTTCTTATGATAAGTTGATTGAATCAACTAATGCTGGGATTGAATTCCCTAAATTCTGAAAGTATGAAAGGTGAATATGGGTCCGTTCACCGTCATGTGATATGTGAAATAGATGTATATATAAGATAATTACATGTGAATTTATTGTCAGTGTGATATTTGATATTCATAAAATTATTTGTGTAAGATAATTGAGTTTAGAGCATAACTTTCAAAATACGTAATCAAGACAATTTATCTTGATAATATTGATAAATATCGAAGATGATTGACACTAAATTGCTCAGATAAATGGTCAATCATTGCTTATGAGAACAAATCTTCATGGTTTGAAATATGACAAATTGTAGACAAAGATATGCATCAGTCTAATACAATATGATGAAATTCTCCTCAATTGATATATGGTCAGGGACCATATAATTTCCATCAAGAAATAGAACCTAACAAAGGTTAGGGTCGAACCCACAGGAAATACCTAGACTCAAGAGAAATCACTAATATGCAATTCGAATAGTTAATTAACTTACTTCTCCAAAGGAGGGGAGGAGGTTTACAATAATCAATGAGAAATATAACTAAACTAACTATCACAAGAGAGAAGTCAATATGGAGAGAAACTATGATTTTGTATTCTCCATGATTTTTCAACTCAGTATCATTGGATAACCTAATTCTTTTCTAGTGTATAACATGCAGGACGATACGTTATGTTCACCAAGACCTTTGGTCCAAGGTGAGAGGTGAATTTCACTATGCGACTTGGCCTATCTCCATTGTGTGCATTACTAAGCTCAACCTATTAGTCCCAGTACAACCTCCTCTAGGCCCAGTTTGGTTGACTAGATAAGAACACATCAATCGAATCTCGTTAATTAATCTCTTTTCCTATTCATTACTACTTTGGTCTAGTCAATAACACTAGGCGGGTCCTAATGTTGGCTACCACTAGAAAACATGCAAAACGAAGAGAGTTAATTAATATATGCTTATACACTTTTCAAGAATCATGAATTATCCAGTTTTACTTTGTTAGTTCTTCATGGTTCCCACAACCCTAGTTATGAATTTAGTTACTCATGCTATGTGTAGATGCAAGAATTATGAATTGAGAAGACATAATTGAAAACTTACACAATAGAATTAAGAATAAGCAAAATCTAGCTTCAATAAGAATCACAAGCTTAAGGATGAATTCAAACAAGTGTTCTCAAAGACTCTCCAGTATGATCTTACAATTTTCTCTCTCTAAATATTGAGTTCTCTGAGTACTAGGTGAAAACTTCTAAAAAATAACCTAAAAATTTATTTATAATAATTAAAATTCAAGTCCTAAACAAAATAAGAGAACTGGTTGGCATGCTATACGAAAGGTACTTTAAAAAGTAACCTAAAAAGCCTATTTATAATAATTAAAATTCAAGTCCTAAACAAAATAGGAGAACTAGTTGGCACGCCATACTCAAGATGTTTTACGGGCCGTATTGCATTTCATAGCTCATAATTGAGTTCTCGTACTCAGCTGCTGGGAATTTGGACTTCAATATTATGACATCCCTTTATGACTCGTAAAGTGGTTTACGACCCGTAAAAGAGGTTTCGTCTAATAAAATTCCTGAAAGTCCAAGTCTATGATCCTCAGGGCATGAACTATCTTTTACGACTCGTAAAACCTTCTACTGCTCATCTGCATGTTCGTAGAATAAACTTCAGAAAATAGCCCCTCACCAGAATTGTCCACGAAACCACCCTACGGTCCGTAGAATGATCTACGGCTCGTAAAGGGTCTTGTATAACAACAAAATCAACAACTTCTGTAATATTTTTCGAAATCAAGGCCAACTTGTAATCCTGCTAATATAAACACAAAAACACATAAAATCAATTAACATCACATTGAGAACACACAAAATTCCAAGTTTTAAGTATCAAAATTGGTGTATTTTGGTAGCACATCAACACCCAACTTAAAATTGTTGCTTGTCCTCAAGCGACGAACTCTATCTATATAGATAAGATGGTAACACACAGACCTCAACCCAATAGCATACATCACATATATCTTAGATGCAGACACCCACATCAAATTTTCAAAAGAGGATTAGATAGCTATCTAGCAAACCAATACAAATTGGTGCATGCGACAACATAACTATGACAAGCAAGAGATTATCAATAGTCCATAATCAGTGAACAAGTCTAGTGCTAATTATGCAATGCAAGTGCCCTTACAAAAAAAAAGTCCCATATTTGACACTCAATGATGTTTTCGTGTTTAACCTTAGAACTGTACAAAATCACTTACTCTCACAACAGATATTCATGCATAATGTCTAATACAATAGGCTTGCCCCTATACTCATGACTCAGACTTTCAACTAACTAGACTAGGATCACTTTAGGACTTTCTAGGCTTGTAGCGTAGGCTCAGGGGACTTTGGAATGATATTATGGGAAAATAGTGACTAAAGACCCTCCTTGACGCTGCATTTTTTCACACTTTTGCCCTACCAACTCTGATATTTTCACCTTATTCTTCCTTTTTCCTATTTCAAGCTTTTCTGGTGATTTCTTTTCATTTTTCAGCTTTTTGCCTTGTTTTTTCCTTTTTCTCCGTATCACTAACCCTTTATTTTTTGTGCTTCACCCCTACACTAGCCACCCTCAACTTAGAATTTTGGCCTGTATTGAGGTGCACAATATTTGTCCTCAAAACCAGGGCTACTTTTAGTAGCCACCCTCTACTTAGGCTTTTTGCCTCAGTCAAGGTGCACAATGTTCAAGGAAGGACCAGGGCTAATTTTAGGATTTTACAACTAACAAGGCTAGGTTAGTCAAGTTTTTTCAAAGAATAGATATATGTTAGGCTCAAATATTATGAACAAGGGATTATATCGCAGTTTTGGTTGGTCATTTTAGGCTAAGTGGACTATTAAGATCAATGACCTAAGATCCTTTCCTAATCCAATTAATCTATAATCTAACTTAGAGTAACAAGGCAAGTTCTGAATTAGCAAAAAATATATGAATCTATCAAATTAAGTTCATACTCACATGGCACTGCATATATTATCAATAAAAGACTCTTAGATCATGTGTTTTATCTTAATATACCCTCACTTATCAGAACAAATATTGTCACGCACCTAAACATGCATGGTTGTTATCTAACTACTAATCAAATTTTTTAGTGGGTATTATTTTTCAAACAAAACACAAAATATATTGTATGCCACAAGTATTGGTACTATATGCTACAAATACTATCTAAACATTGTAAACGTGCCAGTGTAACAGAATGTAAATATCCACGGGGAAAAAAAATAAGCAAGAAAACCGCTGGATCAAAAATTGGGACAATTATGGACCCAAGCTACTCAGACTTCACTGAGGCCCATAACTAGCCACACCCCATAAAAAATGATGTGCATTGTCTCCAATGCACAAAATCAAAATAAAATAAAATATAGGCGATCAAAAAGCATATCTGGGTACCAAAGCGCCAGTGTGTGGCTGAGTCTGGCCACCCTCCTCCTACGGGGTGGACTGCTCAATAGTAGTACTATATCTAGAGGGCCTAACACCCTTCACCAGCTCCAACTCTCGAGCTCATGGCATCTCCTCGTCATATCTCGATCTTCTCAAGACAAGCTTGAGCTCCTCCTTCTTTGTCATCCCACTTGAAATCGTATAGCATCGAGATCATCATCTGGGCAGGGTCTCTTACCGTGGGAAGGTTGGATGGGCTTATCTGGAGTAAATAAATCAACTAATGGCACCGGAGGTATAGTCGCTGGTAGCGCAACTGGTACCGCGAGTGCTATTGTCATGTCAGCTCGGAGCTGCTAGATCTCCATCTACATAACTGAAAAATCTAAAGGCCAGACCTCACCTAATCTCCATTGTACCCTCTCCTCGAATGTGTCAATGCGGGCATCTATGGTAGATATATGATCCTAAATAGTAGCGACCGTGAATGCCTGCATCCGACCCTTCGAGTCTAAAATGGCCAGGCGGACCCATGGCCTGATCTAATGAACAAGCTGAGTTAACTCTAATTTAAAATGTGATAACCTCTGCACCAAGGCCTGTATGGATGTGGCTGACATGTTGAACATGCCCGTGGTAGTAGCCTATAAAGTTGTGGCCTGTCGGCTGGAACAACAGTAGCGGGCCACCTCTCCTCAACTACCTCGGGATGCGGGGGCCTCTCTTCAGTGGAAAATGTAGCAGTAGTGGTGGTCTATGAACCCTCAGGTGGTGGCTCTGGGACGAACATCTTAGGCATAGGAAGAGGTTATGCTCACTAGAGTGCCACCGGGTTTTCTTCAGCCTTGATCAGGCTAGGATCCAATGTGCACTGGATCTCAATCAACTGGTCTAGTTGGTGTAATAGCTCTAGACAGAGCCTATAAATCAAGCACGAGTATGGGATGGAGGTGGACCTATTTAGTACGGCCTCATGAGTCTGCTCAGCGATGAGGCGGGACCAGTCAATATCATAGCCAGCTGAGATGCTAGCAACCAAAACCGCACGCTTCAGCGTAAATGTATTATGAGCAAGTGTCGATCAGATACGTGAACGAACAATCGCCCCACTAAAACTTGGCAGGAAAATTGAGTGAAGCCTTTACAATAGGCTCCGAGTGAGTGGCAACCCATGTAGATTTCGGACCCTGCTCAGCAATATATCCAGCCACCCATCTCATTAAAATGGCTTGTCACTCTAGATCTTTCATCACAAGTGGGTCCCTTGTCTGCCCCACCCTGTAATCAAACTTTGCGGTGGATCTGGAGGGCAGGAAAGTCAGGACCAAATAATATTTGATGGAAGGTGGTCTTTGATATATCCACCTGCCGACCCCTTACTCTCGTCTCAGTCAGTTTGGGCTAAGCGAGGGGTTTCTTCCCCTTGGGAAGAGTGATCTGGATAGTAGCTGCGTATGAGGCACACCATGGTCGAGGAGTATTCTTTAAATGTATGTGTGAGCCACTAAATCCCATACAAAGTTATCATATCCCGAAGACCAGGGACACTGCTGAGTTTGTCTGAGATGACTTGGGGCTTCTTATAGATGGAGCAGGCTAGCTTGCCCTGCTCTGTCGGCTGCATACCCTCCACATATATCTCCTCCATGCCCTTGATACACTATTGGCTAGTAAAGACATCTGAGATAGATGATGATGATCAGGATGTAACAGAGGATACTGTCTCTGACCCATCCTCAGAGCCAAACTCCTCTCTGGATGGAGTTATCTATGGTAAACTGCTCTTTTTGCTGCCTCTCTCCTTAGATTGGGGAGTGCGAGCAACAAGAGCTTGAGTCTGCCCAGCTCTGGTAGTGGCTCTGGTCTATGGTTTAGTCGTCTTTAGGTCCGAGTTGACATCCAGCACCTCTAGTAAGCCACTTAGTGTAGTAGCCTGCTCATCATCTGAAGGCTCATCTCAGAGCCTCCTTTGTATGGTTGGGATCTCGTTGTGTTTGGCCTTTAGGGCTATAGTACCTAAAACATAAACACATACGCACCCTAATTAGCCCCACAAATCAAAATTGGGATGCAAAAACACATCTAAGTTAAGTTGCAAAAAGGTTTTACAAAAGAACCATTATAGACCGTAGTGGATACTACAAGCCATAAAGAGCTTGCGTAAAGTAGTGGTTTAAACAAGTTTTGATACTGGAAAAGTCTACAAGTCCTAGTACGACTTGTACAGTGGTTTACAAGTTATAGACCCAATCATAGAGGTTTCCAGTGAGTAATTAATTCCAGGAAAGGATCTACGAGACCTATCTATGAGCCGTAAAGTAATCTATGACATGTAGAAGGTCTCGTCTAATGGATACTCAGAAACATGAAGTTTTTGGAATCTTGCACGAGGAGTAATTATGACTCATGGAACAATCTGGGGGCCGTAAAAGCTACTCGTGGATAAGAAAACTCAGTCATATGAGTTTCTAAGCCCATCACACGGATCCCAAAAGACTTTTTCAACACACAAATTATCAGCATCAAAGCAAAAACACATGCACACACATGATTTCTATAACACAACCATTACCCCCAATATGTTCTACACACATACACCCTATTGATAGTGATCAAGCATATTCAACCTACAATTTCGACCACTTATTATTGATTTCAACAAGATCATGCACCTATGTCATCACCCACTGATTCACAAAAAAATCATGTAATCACATATGGTGAGTGACTTAAAAAGGCACAAACAACTATCCAAAACATTCACATAAGGCCAAAGTGCCCAATTTCGACTTAGACAATAATTCATACATGGGTAGCCTAATTTCAACCAACACAAATTAAATGCAAACATGAATTTTATGTCTAAACACCATTCCCCACATAATTTCCAAATCAATGATACAACACAAGGCAAATTAGGGGTCTTATTTTGACCGAAAACTTACCAAAATTTGTGATTAAAGTGAAGAAGATGAAGGAGGTGACTAGGAATGAAACCCTAAACTACTGGAAACTTACTGAAAAATAAGTGTACGGTGGCCGTCAATGGTCGATTTCACGACGAGGGGTTCGTTTGGTTAGTTTTGTAATTTAGACTAAGAATGGTGTCAAAATAATTTGACCCTATTATTTATATGGGGTAAAAATAATTTGACCGTATTATTTATACCTTGACCATGTCAATAGAAAAGTTGCTGGGCAGGGACTCTACAAAATCCTGATTACAGGTCGTAAAGTGTATTACGGCTCATAAATCATGGTTTTGTAGAATATTCAAACCCTAGATTTCAAGACTAGATTTCACGGACTAGTCTATGAGTTGTAGAGTGATTTACGGCTCGTAGAGTTGGTGATAGAGACCTCAACACTTAGCAAAAGTTTCAAGAAACTTACCTCAGGTTCACAAGCCCCATTCATGGCCTGTAGTTTGATCTATGAATCATAAAGTTGGCTCGTGAACTTTATGTACTAGTACGAGCCAACTTTATATACTAATTAATTCTTGAAATAATTATGTACTAATTAATTCTTGAAAGAATTATGTACTAGTACATAATCAGTATCTATCAGTTCATGAAGCATCTCTACCTCAGGTTCACAAGCCCCATTCACGACCTCAACACTTAGTACATAATTATTTTGCTCACTGGAAATCTCTAGGAGATGGGGTACGGGTCGTAAAGTGTTTTACAACCTGTAAACCCAGTCATAGTGACACATTCTAATGCTCTTACTAGCCAAACTAGCTGAATTAGTCTTGTACCTACATACTCCTCATAAAACACGCTATTACCCTATATGCAATAACCCAATGTCCAAATTACAATAAAAATACGAGAAAACAAACTACCTATGAATCCAAAAACTAAAAATAAACATATAACTACACTATTACATCAAAAACCTTGGGTTGCCTCCCAAGTAGTGCCTAATTTATTGTCATGGAACAACTTGGACAAATTGGTTTCTCAGACATCACCAATTGCCTAGACTTCAATCTTCAAATCATCTATACGCTTCATGAACTGATAGATACTGAAGATGACTTTTTCATCATTCAATATAATCCTGAGTTGACTAGTTTCCATATCTACTAGTGCTCGCCCAGTGGATAGAAATAGTCTTCCCAAGATGATTGGGACGTCAAAGTCAACTTCGTAATCTAGGATAAAAAAGTCTCTGGGAAATATGAACTTTTCGACTTTGACCAGCACACCATTCAGTATCCCTATAGGCTTCTTCACCATGCGATCCGCTATCAACAACCACATGCTAGTTGGTGTAGGGGCTCTCAATCTAAGCTTCTTGTAGACCGTATGGGGTATCAGATTAATGCTGGCACCTAGATCACATAGTGCCCTTGTGAACTCCACATCTTTGATAGTGCAGGGTATGGTGAAAGCACTTGGATCCTCTCGCTTCTGAACCAAGGACCTTGTAGTAATAATATTATAATGTTGAAGCTCTTGAGAGACCTCCTGACTCACAGTGTGCTTTTTAGTGACCAAGTCCTTCATGTACTTAGCATACCCTGACGTCTTCTACAATGCCTCAATAAGAGGGATGTTGATAGAGAGTTGTTTCACCATGGAGAGAAAGTGCTTGAATTTGCTTTCCTCCTCCCTCTTTTTGATTCTTTGAGGGAAAAGAGGAGGAGGCCTATTGGCTTCAACCTCTGTAGCACGTTAGCAGCTTCACTCACCCTATCCTTTCCACGATCATCTCTTTTATCTCCATCCTTGGCCGCAGCTGTCTTCTCTCGAACATCTTCTTTATCACTTAGCATGGGAGAATTAGTGGTACTCTTTTTACCCCGAGTAGTAACCGCCATACACTACCCATTATTTTTAGGAAATTTTGAATTGTGTTGCTAGGTAGTGTACCCCTCTGACATTGATTAAGTTAAGTTGACACTTGACCAAACTATTATTCCAACTATTTGATAGACACAGTGTGAGACTCTAATTTCTGATTAATTCTCGAATTCCTGATTTCATGTCCCTTAGAGTCTCATCCTGTGTCTCAACTTTCTTCAACAGGCGATCAAACATCTTCTCAATTCTGGAACTGCTTGCACCTGTATCGCAGTTGTGTAATGGCATAACAGGACTATTTCTAAAGCTTTCTCTGCGACCCTAATATGTATCTCTCTCTGGAACCCTGTTCCTATCATTGTAACCTCTGTGGTTGTCCCTATAAGCTTCATCTCTATTAAATTTCCAACCTTGGTTTCCTTGACATTGACACCAATAGTCTTAATTGGACCCTTGGGAGTTGGTCTGGAAACCCCCTTGTGATTAGCAACAAAATATGTGTCCTCATTATAGTATGACTCCTCATACATGGGTGCACGTGGAGGTTGATGAACCACTGTATTCACTCTCCCTTAGTTTTGCTTTATCATCACCTCCATACTTGTGCGAATCTGAGCAAGCTACTGCATAATTTTTTCATTAATTCTGGCCTGCTCTGGACCCATACTAGTAACACACGAGCTCTTAATGGATGCTCCCACTACCTCTATATGTGATTAGTCTTGACAACTCTTTCCTTTCGCTCTGTGATCCTTGCAAATGGTTGATCAAAAAATATGCCCCCTATGATAGTGTCGACACATGCCTGATTGTTCTCATCAAGAGCACGGTAGAAGATCTCTACCAAAGCATTATCAACTATCTTGTGGTCAGGGATGCTCTTCAAACATTTAGTGAACTGCTCCTAAGTAGTGCTTATTGAATCACTAGAAAGTTGCTTGAATTTATTGATCTGGTCCTTTAACTTGAGTTTCTTCGATCTAGGGAAGTACATCTCCAAGAAAGCCATCTCCAAGTCTACCAACTGGTGATCAAACTCTGTGGGAGCTTAGATAAGCATAATATTGCATTGCCTGTAAGAGACAATAGGAAGACACGAAGTCCCACATCATCCATAGACAAATTCTGTGTTCCCACCACAATCTTATAGATGAATATCACATATATAGGTGGCTATAAGGATCCTCTGATGGTAAGCCCACAAACAGCCCACGGTCCTATAGCATCTAAAGTAACCCACTTGAGACTGTGAACTTTATGTCTACCATTAGTGATGGTAACATAATATCTCCTATCACCTCCACAACCATAGGATTCAACCTGTATTGATTCCACTGATAAGCATTGGCATTGAAATCCTGAGGCTATGGTGCAATATCTTTCAATGGTCATTCTCAGTATCCTTCTTATTATTCCTGTTTAGAGTTACATTGGTTGTGTTATTGGTATTGTCTTCGGCCATTTTCTAAAGTTCTGTGGATCTCTGGGTCAAATGGAGTTAAGGGATTGCCTTGACTCTGAGTGTTGGGCATACACTACACTTACACCCTTGAAAAAGAACAAAAACAACAATCAAAAGTAAAATAAGAGAACTAAGGATTAACAGTCGAAGTAGTAATGAATTCACTAAGTCTAGTTGTATTACCCGGCAACAGTGCCAAAATTTTGATGTTGCCCAAGTTACACCTCCTTTATAGAGGAAAAAACGGCCGCTGTCAAGAAATTGAACCTAACAAAGGTTAGGGTCAAACCCACAGGGTATATATAGACTCAAGAGAATTCACCGATTCGAATGGTTAACCAACTTACTTGTCCAAAGGAGGGGGGTTTACAATGGTGAATGGTTAACTAACTTACTTGTCCAAAGGAGGGGGTTTACAATAGTCAATGAGAAATATAACTAAACTAATTATCACAAGAGAGAAATCAATATGGAGAGAAACTAGGGTATTGTGTTCTCCATGATTCTCTAACTCACTATCACCAGATAACCTACTTCTTTTCTAGTGTATAGCATGCAGGACGGTAAGTTATGTTCACCATGCCCTTTGGTCCAAGGTAAGAGGTGAATTTCACTATACGACTTGGCCTATCTCTATAGTGTGCATTACTAACCCTTACCTATTAGTCCAAGTACAACCTCCTCTTAGCGCAGTTTGGTTGATTAGAGGAGAACACATCAATTGAATCCTATAAATTAATCTTTTTTCCTATTCATTATACCTTGGTCCAATCAGTAACACTAGACAAGTCCTAATGTTGGCCACCACTAGAAAATATGCAAAACGAAGAGAGTTAATTAATATATACTTATACATTTTCCAAGAATCATGAAGTATTCTATTTTAATTTGTTAGTTCTTTATGGTTCCCACAACCCTAGTAGTGGATTTAGCTACTCATGCTATGTGTAGATGCAAGAATTATTAATTGAGAAGACATAATTGAACACTTACACAATAGCATTAAGAACAAGCAAAATTCAACTTCAATAAGAATCACAAGCTTAAAGATGAAATTCAAACATAAGTGTTCTCTGATGAGTTATAGAAATATGACTCGTATATTGCTTTAAACAAAGGATTTTTGCATGTTCTCAAGCAAATTTGTTATTTTGATGTTTGTTTTTGTGATTATTCAGGAAAAATGACTAAGGCATGGAGAAATGGGTGAACTATAGGAAAAAGGATGAAAAAAAGAGCTTAAAGACGAGCCTAAAAGGCAAAAATGAAACCAACTGTGGGCACACGGGGACCTACACGGCTTGTATGCATCCACACGAACCATGAGGCCCATCGTGGCCTCACACTTTGTGGTTGATGGCATTGATGAGAAGGTAAAGGGAGGCGCAGGAGATCAAGGTATGCCCTACGACATGTTGCATGGACCGTGAGAGACGAGATGGGTCATGCCACCTGCCCTCAAAGCAATGTGAATGGGCCATCACCATAAAAAAAGAAGAAAATTGTTTAAGTGGTACCAGATGGAGCTTATAATGGGTCGTGTGACCAACCATGGTCTGTGACATGGAGGCGTGAGGAAGGCTTGAGCGAAAAATATTTAAGGCAGGAGACATAATTCGTTTCACGGGCCGTTGACTCGTACACGGGCCGTCAACTGGTGCATGAAGTAGCATTGGGATTAAAGTTAAGGGCAGCCATACGGACTATTTGACTGTCCGTCTATCGTCATACGGGCCATGTGGTGGCCCGTGTTCATGCCGATGTGAATTTTTCTTATTTTAAATTGAATTAGGTTTTCCTTGTATATAAATAGTATTTTTATTTTGTTTTACTCAGTCTTGGATGGCAAAAGATAGAAAACACTGAAAAACACTATTTTTCTTGAGATTTCACAAAACTTTGGGATTTTGCTTATCTTGTTCAAGATTATAACTCGTGGATTCATTGATTCTTCAGTAGTAAGTCATTTATTATGAATTCTTCGTATCATTGTGGGTTCTCTTTCTTGAATATGCTAGGCTAAACCCAACACTATGGTTGTGGGAACCATGACAAATCAATAAGATAGGCGAATATGGGGTAAATCTCGGGATTGATTAGCGTATATATCATAGTAATCTTCATGATAATTTCCTCCTTGATGAGTTGACACATTAGGGTAAGCCTTTATTCATTACATGTTCGAAAGGGATATTTTAATTAGAAAAAAAGTTTTACTGATAATTTCCTCCTTGATGAGTTGACACATTAGGGTAAGCCTTTATTCATTACATGTTCGAAAGGGATATTTTAATTAGAAAAAGAGTTCTACGACAAAAAGTTGGGGTTTATAACCTAGGATAAGTACTTGAGACCGAAAGGTGAGAGTATTTCAGGATTGACAACCAGGGTTAGCAAGTATAAGTTCTAAGACTGAAAGGTGATGAATGATATGCATTTAAGAAGGACCCAGAGGTGAATTAGATGTTACATAACTTGTTAGATCTTATATACGTAATTATGAATGCATTTACCACTAGATTAGGCTATCGTATTAGATGTTATAGGGAACACAATCCTAGCTTCGCATAAATTGCTTGACATCTAGTAGTCCTTGCACTCATTTATTATTTTATTTTAATAACGTAGTTTGAAAAACCAAAACCACCATTTACTTTATGCATTTTTGTTTCGAGAATAGATATTACATCTGAAAATGGTGCTAATAGATATATTCTCACGCATTCCCTATGGGATCGACCTCAACTCTGGTTGAGTTCTATATTTGATCAATGACCGCTTTACTATTCCATTTGGAGTGTAAATTTGGGCGTATCAAATTTTGGAGCCGTTGCCGGGGAATACGATGAAGTAATAGTCTATTAGTTTCTATTTTCAGTTTGATAAATTTGGGCGTATCATTCTCAAAGACTCTCTAATATGATCTTATAATTTTCTCTCTCTAAATATTGAGTTCTCTAAGTACTAGGCGAAAACTTCTAAAAAATAACCTTAAAAATCTATTTATAATAATTAAAATTCAAGTCTTAAACAAAATAGAAGAACTAGTGAGCATGCCATACGAAAGATATTTTACAGGCCATATTGCATTCCACGGCCTGTAATCGGGGTCTCATACTTAGCTACTGGAAATTTGATCTTCAACTCTATGACACCCCTCTATGACTCTAAAGCGGTTTACAACCCGTAAAGGGGGTTTCGTGTGATGAAATTCCTAAAAGTCCAAGTCTCTGATCCTCAGGGCATGAACCATCTGCTATGACTTGTAAAACCTTCTATACTCATCCACATATTCGTAGAATAAACTTCAAAAAATAGCCCCTCGCTAGAATTATCCACGAAACCACCCTACAGCCAATAGAATGATCTACGGCCCATAAAAGGTCTCGTATAGCAGCAAAAATTAGCAACTTCTGCAATTTTCTCCAAGATCAAGGCCAACCTATAATTCTACAAATATAAACACAAAAATATATATAATCAACCAACATCGCATTGAGAACACAAAAAATTTCAAGTTTTAAGTATCGAAAGTGTTGTATTTTGGTAGCACATCAGTTATGCAAGTTGATAAGGTTTTCAAAAAGTAATAGATTATTTGTTTAAAGAAGTTGAAGTGAGGAACTTGTAAAACTCTTTGGTCCTAAAGGGAGAATTCATAAAAGGAGATAGAACAAAACACATTTTGTCAAAAAATTTCTACACACATGAGCTCAAAAAGAATGGTGATATAAATATGCAATTGATTCATTCGAGTGATAATGTGGTTATTTGTTCACTAAATCTCTATCAACTGTAACTTTCAAGAAGTTAAGCACAAGACTGTGGTGTGAAGATTCAAGTCTTTGGATTGATGTCTTGATTAGGGGGAGTTAATACGCGATGTACTCTTTATTCCTTACAAAGTTTTGTCTCATCGTATTTTCCTTGTAATATTTTTACTGAGGCATCCAAAATGTGTTTTATTAGATATGTATACTCTTTTTTCTGCACTAAAATTTTTTTCCATTGGGTTTTATCTAGCATGATTTTAACGAGACACATAATCTAGTTAATAGACATTCAAGAGGAGTGTTATAAACATATTTTATTTGTACTAAGTGTCTATTATGCAAATTCCTTTAAGATTTAGGAATCCTACTTGGAGACTAAGTTAGTTTCTTATTTTGAGGCTAAGTTAGATTTATCCTTATAAATATAAGAGTTTCCTTCATTGTACTATAGAACCGAATATTCTTCAAGAGGAATAAGAAGTCTTCTCTTTTCTCCCCACTTTATTCTTTGTATTATTTAATACTTTCATAACAATTAGTTGTAACACCCCAATTTTTTTAAACTAAGATTAAGCCCTCCTTCATATGATATAGGATTTTAAATGATAATTCTTAATGGAACATAAATGTTATAGTCAATTTCTTAGTATGAAAATATAATTGGAGATGTTATAAGGTCGCAGTTCTAATGTAAGATTTTATTAAAAGTTAGATAGACCAATGACTTTTAGGTTGTCTATACATGCTAGGATAAATTTATAAGTATTTAAAGTATATTATATGTGATTGAGAGTCATAGGGGATCTTTAATATTAAGTTAAGTCCAAACAATTTCTACCGACTAAGTTTTCATATGAGTTGATAGAAAGGTCAACTTCAAATGACCATATATCCTAATATATAACGAATTAGATAACCCATAATATATCAAATCAAAGATCTTTGAATTAGCTTTCCAACACCTCTAATTTTGCCTTAATCTAAGTACGGACTAGAACGTTATGACCATTTTACTGAAGACCTATAGAGCTGTCTCAAGATCCGCGAAAGCTCCTCGAACCCTTTCTGGATAAGCTAAATGACGTCCTTTTATTTTATTTTGAGGGTGCTTTTATCCTAAAACCTTTGGGGGTCTCTTTAAGGTCCCAAAATGCATAAAACATGAGTTCTTCATAAGTAATACCCTCTCCTTCACTCCTAAACATAAACGCTCAAGAATCATCAAGAAAGTCATCAACTCAGGATCAACTTTCAAGAGTCATCCTCAAGGTAAGTTATTCTTCATAAATTTCAATCTACCCAACCCAAATTTCTTCATCTATTCATGAATCTCTAATAGAATCTTAAATTATAACCTAGGATTTCAAGAAAATGAATTCAAGAATTCCAAGAAAATGAATTCAAGAATTCCAAGAAAGGATTTCTTGATTCTTCTTTTTCAAGAATTAGGGTTCTTCATCAAGAACTATAAAGATTCTATATCAAGAATTCAAGAATAAAAGAGAAGATCTTTAAACAATGTCTTTCCAAGTTCTTCCACCTTAAAAGAACTACCGAGACCGAGGATTTTCTCCAAGAAAGCTAGTATTCGTCAAATTTTGATTGTAATATCAACTTTCTAGGTATGGAAGGCTAAACTAAAAGCATGAAATTATTCTCTCACGTGCCCCCTAGATAGTCTTAGAAGAGATTTGAAAGTTCATGATTCTATCTACATGATTCTTGATTATTTTCTTGAAAATTATATTAATTATATGTATTTTCTTAGGTTAATGATCATCATAAACTTGTTTTCTTGAATTGATTATTTTTCATGAGATATTGCATAACCCTAAATGTTAACTTTCGAAAACATGCATGAATGAAGATAGAGATTGAGTCTAGAGCCTTGATTGAGAATATTAATTGTGATTGTGATCGAGATATGAGAAGCATGAATGAAGATAGAGATTGAGTCTAGAGCCTTGATTGAGAATATTAATTGTGATTGTGATCGAGATATGAGAATGATGATGAGTTGATAGAACTTGATAGTCCTATAAGTCTCCATAAATGAACTCTAATGATTTATCTATTTGATTATTTCCTAATTATTGTTCTAAGCCTTGAGCTTTTGATTAAGATATTGATTGATGAGATCATAAGAGTCTCTATGAGACTGATTGAATAATGAGTGCCTCAACGAGCCTGATTGAGATAGTTTGATTGGGATGGATTTATTTATGAGCATTGAGTCATGGAAAGAGTATCGAGCACTAAAAGAGTAAGAGTTAAGCGAACTCCCACTCATCAAACTACGTAGACATACGCAGGTGAGGATTAGGACCATCACAACACATTATGTTGAGGTTTTCTCTAATTAGAAGTCCCTGAAACAATAGAGGACGTGTAGATTGTTGTGTCTATTTTGGACTTGTCCACTATGGTTTTGATTCATTCCCTACCTAGAAAGTATATAACGGTTATAGCTACACCAGTGAGATTATTGTTAAATCACTAGCTAATAAGTGATTATTGTCGAATAAGAGAAACTCTCAAAAAGTTCTCACCTTGAGTACTTTGAGTCGAGATGAGTTGAGTTGAGTTGAGTCCCATTGAGTTGAGTTTGATTTGATTGATTATGGGTCACTTGTCTACTCATTATTTTTTTCTTTAGATAGGTATTTGACATTTTGATTAGTTATTATTCTAAGTTGATGTTGTTCCATATTATTCTACCTATTTCTATTTTATTCAGCTATTTTACATATCGTACATTCCAAGTACTGACATCACTCGATGTTGCATCATTTCATAATACATATATAGGGATTAAAGATCGTCAACAGATGCATCATTGAGGATCTGAGCAGTTCAGCTGCTTTGGGCGAGCCTCCTTTAGTTTGGAGGGTCTTAGTTATTTTCATCTTGCTTACTAGAGTTAGACTTTTGAGTTAGCTTTATTTGGATTTAAAGTAGCCATGAATTTATCATTGGCACTATATGATAGTGATAGAGGCTTCCTAGACTAGAGTTGAATGTTGATGTTGAGACTTATTGAGCTAGTTTCCTTCTACTAGCCTTTTTATTTATATTATTATTTTGAAACTAGATAAGATGTGCCCATTACTTTCCTTTGTCTTCTGCTAATTGTCTAGAGTGTGTTAATTGAATGAATATGATGAGGCCAAGTGGTTCGCTTAGGGACTAGCAATAGTCTATGGGTGTCGACCACGTCTAGGGTACCCTCCCGGGGCATGACAAACTTTGTATCAAAGCACAGTGTTCAAGTGTCCTAGGGTGTCTATAAATCCATGTCTATAGGAACTTATTTATGGTTATAAGGGCCCCACTTCTATGAATGAGGGACTATTGACATTTAGGAAAAGTTTCCTTTCTTTTAGATTCTAAATCGTGCAATAGAGCTTTTTGCTTAGAAATCTACGATGATTCGTCCATTGCTCTAAACCTTTCGACTATTACTCGCTACGAGGTGATAGAGACAGTAATGTTCAAACTTTTATTGATGATATCCTTTGTGATAAAGTAATCAGAATGGTAGAGAAACTGCACCATGCTTGAGAGAAATCGACTAGTATGCTAAGTTGATTATCTAGAAAGAGTGCACTATTACTCATATGAATTATGCATTTGAGTTAGCTCTAGATGTACCCAAACCCTCATTTTCAAAACTTGCTTCTGATGTTACCCATGAGAGAGAAACTTATATCTCTAAAGATTTTAATGTTACCGCCTAAGAGTGAGATTTTGAGGTCTTATAAACCCTGAGTAGAATTGAATCATCCCAGAGTTAGAAGGATGATGATGGAAAGAAAGGGATGAGATAGGAAGAGTGATGGTTGATTGCATCTTGTATTTAGAGTTATATACCTATTAGGTAAGTAATGAGGTGATGAGTCGATTGCCATAAGTTTGATGAAAGAGTTGTAAGTACCTTATGATTTTCACGATAAGGTACAGAGGAAGAGTTATTGTTAGAATGTGATAGAGCGTGCTCAAACTAAAAGGAAGTTTATGATGTTATGTTGTTGTATTCATACTATTGAGGGTAAAGTGTAGATGTTAAATAGGGGAAGAGAGTATTTTCAATGTGATAGATCTAAATTACGCTTATGATTTTTAAGTGAGAGGTCATAAGACTCATCGAGTTGTGAGCTTAATCAGATAAGGAGATATGATTGAATATGTGAGTGGTAGTAAGTTGTGAGGAAGGGTTGTGTTGATTGAATACTCGCTATGAGATTTTAGTGGGCTTATGTTCCCTAAATTTTTACCTAGTAGTTGTAAGTTGGCATTAGAGAGGTGTTTGATAGATGCACATATTAATACTAGACCCTAAACTTGAATTTTGAGAGGTAGTGTTAAAGAGGAGATAGCATAGTGAGAGTGATAGCCTTAGTTGGAGATTTGTTCTAAGAGGCTTGCCATAATGTATGTTAGAGATAAATACGTTGATTTGTGAGGAAGTGATGCTATGGGCAGAGTAAAAGTGCCCCTTATGTAAGACTAGTGAAATGAGGACGGCTCAATAGATAAGAAGATGCTTGAGATGTGTATCCATGATTATGTAAAGATGTGTGAAGCTCTAAGTTATAATTATTATAAGAATCTAGACAATATTTTTGAGTTGTCAATGTGGAGTAGGTTGATGTAAGCATTCTTCATCATACCAAGCAACTAAGTTGATTAGACGCTATGGATAGATGATGATGAGTTCTTTCATTCTAGTCTAAGTCATATACAAATGAGTTTATAAAAGCATAGAAGTTGAGTGTTAGCAAGCAAAAATAAGAGGTTAGATTGTAAGAATTGTGAAAAGTGGTTATGCATGCCATTAAGAGTAGGAAACATGGAAAGAGAGTTCCACAGAGACAAGAGGAAGCTAAGAGTGATATCGTTGAAGAGAGTCTGAGAGTCTAGTTTTATATATATGTGTGTGTGTGTGTGTTGTGTGTGTGTGCACGCGCGTGTGCGCGCGAATATAGCATAACAAAAGAGTTTAAGATATTCTTGTGGATAGTGATTCCCTGATCGTGTGGAGATATATGCTTATGGCCTAGTATAGAGAATTGATTCGCAAACTTAGATAGACGACCCTTTATCTAAGGGGGATAAGGGTGAGATGACATGAGAAACCAAAGTAGATCTTGAGTTTTTGATTGTGATGGGCTGATCAAGATGAGATATCAATGTTTTTCCATCTCATATAATTTTACACTTCAGTTGAGATAATACGCTATTCCCATTTGTTGTATAACTGCCATGCTTATGACCTAGTCCCATGTACACCATACTTATTCTCATTCATGTTGAGTTTTAAGGATGAGAATTAATGACTTCATTCGATAATTCTGATCTTAACCAATGGATCCAAGAGTTTTCAGTCCTATGTTGAAGGAGATATGACCTAAGTTTTACATTACGTATAGTCCTATGAACTCAGGATGAGTCTTAATAGATGAGAGATATTATACTTCATTATGAATGTTCTTAGATAAGATTTCTCAATTGATTAGTGCTAATGATCTTTCGTTCCAAGCCCTTTGAGTGATTCTGCTTTCCGATCTTGATGGAAATTTTGATGATAGTAGAAGAGTGATGGTTGATGGGAGAGAGTGAGAGTTCTTGACTCTAATTATGATGTGATGCCATTTCCTTTTAAGGTTATATACTTGGAGGAGGAGTTAGAGAAATCATGATGAGTCTAATAGATAGGAAAAAAAATATTAGTATCTCTCGTGGTAATAGTTCATGCATCGAGGGTGTAAGGTGTTATGGTAGGCTTGAAGATTCTCAAGTGATGTTGATCTTAAATAGGTGATCAAGTGGTTGGAGTGATAGGCTTAAATGTATGGTTGCTATTATGCAAGTATATTAAAGTGATGGAAACAAGCAGTATTCTCTAAGTACAAGTTATTGTAGAGATATAAAACATAGATTTTGAGGGGTTTTATTGCTATAAGCGTGATCATCTTAGAACTAGAATATTGGGACTTAGAGTTAGGTGTGAAATAGAATGAGAGGATGTGGTTACACATAGATTTGAAAAGGAGCACAATTGAAGAGAAGCTGAGCTTGAGAGTTATCCATAGAGTCTTATATATCACAATTGTCCCATTCTCGATAAAAATTGGTGACTTCCTTCTTGAGTTCGAACAACTGATTAACAAGGTGTTTAAATAATTCGAATTGATTGAATTCCGGAATTCCATTCATGCCTGATGGTGAGAATGTTTAAGATAAAATCTCTACTCTTAAGCTAAACCGATTTGTCTATTCTAAGTGATTTATGATTGTCCAAATGGGTCGATAGTTTGATTTGTTGAGCGATTACTGAGAAGAGACTTGATTATGATTCATGCCTTAATGTCTACCTTCACTCATCATTCAAGGATGAATGATCCCAAAAAGGAGATAATGTAACACCCCAATTTTTTAAAACTAAGATTGAGCCATCCTTCATATGATATAAAATTTTAATTGATAATTCTTAATTGAACATAGATGTTAAAGTCAATTTCTTAGTATGAGAATAGAATTGGAGATGATATAAGGTCATAATTCTAATGTAAGATTTTATAAAAGTTAGATGGACCAATGACTTTTAGGTTGTCTATACATTCTAGGATCAATTCCTAAGTATTTAAAGTATATTAGATGTGATTTAGAGTCATAAGGGATCTTTTACATCAAGTTAAGTCTAAAGAATTTCTATTGACTAGTTTTCATATGAATTGATAGAAGAGTCAACTTCAAATGACCATATCTCCTAATGTATAACGTATTAGGTAACCCATAATATATCAAATTGCAGATATTTAAGTTAGCTTTTCAACACGTTCGATTTCATCTTATCAAAATTCTAAGTAGAAAGTTATGACCATTTTACTGAAGACGTGCAGAGCTGTTGAAGATCCACGCCAGCTCCCCATGGTGGAACTAACACAAACCCTTTACGGATAAGCTAAATAACGTCCTTTTATTTTATTTGAGGATTCTTTTATCCTAAAATCTTTGGGGGTCTATTTAAGGTCCCAAAACGCATAAAATGTGAGTTCTTCATAAGTAAAACCCTTTTCTTCACTCCTAAACTTAAATGCTCAAGAATCATCAAGAAAGTCATCAAGTTAGGATTAGCTTTTAAGATTCAATCGAGGATTTTCTCCAAGAAAGCTATTATTCATCAAATTTTAATGGTAATATCAACTTTTTAGGTATGTAAGATTAAACTAAAAGTATGAGATTATTCTCTCATGTGCCCTCCCTAGATGGTCTTAGAAGAGAGTTGAAAGTTCATGAGTCTACATATATGATTCTTGACTATTTTCTTTAAGATTATATTAATTATATGTGTTTGCATATGTTGATGATCATCATAAACTTATTTTCTTGAATTGATTATTTTTCATGAGATATTGCATAGCCCTATATGTTAACTTTCGATAGCATGCATGAATAAAGATAGGGATTGAATCTAGAGACTTGATTGAGAATATTGATTGTGATTGTGGTCGGGATGTGCGAATGATGATGAGTTGATAGAACTTGATAGTCCTATGAGTCTCCATAAATGAACTCTGATGATTTGTCTATTCGATTGTTTCCTAATGATTGTTCTAAGCCTTGAGCTTTTGATTGAGATATTGAGAGTCTCTATGAGATTGATTGAATGATGAGTGCCTCCACAAGGCTGATTGAGATAGTTTGATTGGGATGGATTATCTTATGAGCATTGAGTCATGGGAGGAGTATCGAGCATTGAACAAGTAAGAGTTAAGCCAACTCGTACTTGTCAAACTACGTAGCCAAATGTAGGTGAGGATTAGGACCATCACATCACATTATGTTGAGGTTCCCTTTGATTAGAAGTCCCTAAAACAATAGAGGACTTGTAGACTGTTGTGTCCATGTTGGACTTATCCACTATGATTTTGATTTGTTCCATACCTGGCAAGTATGGAGCGATTGTGGCAACATCAGCGAGATTGTTGTTTAATCACTGGCTCATAAGTGATTGTTGTCAGATAAGAGAAACTCTTAGAAAGTTTCCACCTTGAGTACTCTGAGTTGAGATGAGATGAGATGAGTTGAGTTGAGTCTCATTTTGAGTTGAGTTTGATTTGATTGATGAAGTTTGATTGGTTGATGGGTCACTTGTCTACTCTTTATTCATGCTTTAGATAGACATTTGACATTTTGATTGGTTATTATTCTAAGTTGATATTGTTCCATATTATTCTACCTATTTCTATTTTATTCAGCTATTTTACATACCGTATATTCCACGTACTGACGCTATTCAACGCTGCATCATTTTATGATGCAGATACAAGGATTAGAGATCGTCAACAGACGCATTATTGAGGATCTGACCAGTTCAGCTGCTTTGAGTGAGTGTCCTTTACTTCGGAGGGTCATTAGTTATTTTCATCTTGCTTACTAGAGTTTGCCTTTTGATTTAGCTTTATTTGGATTTGAGGTAGCCATGGGTCCATCATTGGCATCATATGACAGTGATAGAGGCTTCCTAGACTAGAGTCAAATGTTGATGTTGAGACTTATTGAGCTAATTTTCTTCTACTAGCCTTTTTATTTATATTATTATTTTGAGACTAGATGAGACATGCTCATTACTTTCCTTTGTCTTCCACTAATTGTCTAGAATTTGTTGATTAAGTGAATGTGATGTGGCCAAGTGGTTCTAGTCTCTGGGTGCCGGCCACGTCTAGGGTACTCTCCCGAGGCATGACATTAGTAAAATTGCAGTATTTCTTTTTTCACCTAGCATATCTATTGAAGCCCACAATATGAATTTGCAGTGAGAAACACCACTTGGGGGATGGTGTACGGATGTTTTTTGGTCAGTTCAATCCAATTGAAGGTATTACTGATTCATTTTATTAGTTTTTAATTTATACTTCCTCCGTTTTAAAAAGAATGATATAATTTAACATGACATGAAGTTTAAGAAAATAAAGAAAAAATTTCAGTTTTGTGATCCTAAATTAAGTTATGTCAAATGTATCAAAATACCCTTTAATTTTGTGATTTTAAATAGGAAAAATTTACGCAAATAAACAAACATACATTAGTTAATTAACTAACATAACTATAATTTAAATTAATTATACCTCGCGGCAAATATCTAACTGTAATTACATTTTGAGTTTTGTATAATTCGCGTGATTTATACAAATGTTGTGCGTGAATACAATTTGAGTTTTGTATAATTTGCATGATTTATATAGACATTGTGCACGAATCACATTGTATAGCGAATTATACAAATGTTGCGCGAAATATACAAACATTACTATAACTATAATTACAAAATGTAATTATCCAAATTATAGTTAAGGAACATAATTAAAGTATTTTTAAATGGCTATATGTGGAAATTTATCTTTTAAATATACCACGTGGAAAGTTAAAATTAAAATATTATTAAAAAAAGTGTCCTTTTTAAAATAGACTAGAAAGAAAAAAAAACCATTCTTTTTTAAATAGAAAAAATAACTTACAATACAGAACCAATAGGATATTTGTTATTGATTTTAAAAAAACCATCATTTGTTTTTAACATTGGTTTTCATTAGCATCAATAAATAAAAAAATCCTCCAATTTCTTGCTATCTCTTATTTCATTTTTTTCATAGGAATAATGCACAAATATCTCTCTCCCCTTTCCAAACTATGACAAAAATCTTGGCAATACATCTTAACTTAACTAGGATTATATTACTTCCTCGAACTCATTTTTTTAATTGGCGTTTTTGCACACCTTTTATGCTGATGTGGCACCTTCTACCATGTAAGTTTGTTGTATTTGTATACACGAGCTTGCCATGTCAATAAATATTTTTTTAGAAGTATTTTTAAATTTTTTTAAATTCTTCTCTGATCTTCTTAGTTTCTTTATCTTGTATTTAAATGAAGTTAACACACAATTTTTCAAAAGGAAAATTTCTTGTATTTAAACTTTTATCAAATTTCTTTACCTTCATTCATTTTCCTTTCTCTTTTATTTTTCTATTAATTTTATTTACTCTTTTTATTTTCTTTGTCTTTCCTTTTGATTAGTCATCCATAATATCAAATAAATCATTTTCCTCTTTGGTAAACTTACCAATGGCTATAGTCATAGTGATCCTCCTATTCAACTAGAGGAATGTGATGGTAAAACTTCGTTTGAAACGATGTATTCGAGTTTAATTCCAAATGTTTTGATAAGTTAATTTAAAATGGATATCAAAATAAGTGAAGAAAAATAAATAAAGCATGAAAAAATTAAAATGTTAAAATTCAAGGAAACTTTTTAATTGTTTCATAAAAATACACATAATTTATCATGCCCTGGGAGGGTACCCTAGGCGTAACTGACACTCGGAGACTATTGCTAGCCCCCAAGCGAACCACCTAGTCTCATCGCATTCGTTCAGTCAATTCATTAGCGAAAGATAACAAAGAAATAACTATCTATCTGTGGGCTATAGGCTATCAACTCTGTCTATCATAAAGAATACGAACAATACCATAGTCTCAATTTCAATAAGAAAAAGAGAAAACGACTCCAACATCAACTATAAGTTATATGTAAAATGGGCTAAAGTAAAATGATGCATCATAAAATGATGCAGCGCCTCAGGGGCATTAGTACATGAAATATACTGTATGTAAAATGGGCTAAAGTAAACAATTGTGGTATACAACATAAAATGACATCAGCTCATCAATCACTCAACCTCTACTCAGAGTAAGGAATATGACTCTATCATATCGCTATCCATCAAGACATCACATAATCACATCAATCTCAGAGTACTATCAATATGAAACCTATACGGGAGTTTCTAAAACTGACAATCACCACCTATGAGCCAGTGATGATACAACGAAGAGATGTCGTTGCCACATCCGCGTAATACCTTATCGGGGTAAAAGATGAGTCTGTTGGAGATCCCAAAGATGTCTGTCAAGTCCTCTGTGGGACAAAGAAAACATCCGCTTTCATGGTCTAATCCTCTCCTACGCTGGCCACATAGTTAATGAGTATGAGTAGGATTCACTCTTACCCATTTCGGTGCTAATACTCCTCCCGGGACTCGATATGCTCATATGTCTATCATCATCAGGTTGGTTATACAACCAACTCCCCCCGGCAAGGACCTCATCTCATCTGACAATCTATCAACTCAAGAAATAAGTTTTTTCTCTCAAAGCTAAGGTCCAACTCATATAGCCTCTAATTCCATCAACTTCAGCCATCAACATACTCATCTCAAGACTCGGACCACAACAATCAATGCAGTCGGATAGTCAAGGCTCTAGACATTACCCCTAAGTTCATTCTTGAAGGCTTTTACAGAGAATTCATGGAGGGTAAATATATAATTATCAAATAATACATGTAAGCAATTAATTCAAAATATGATGATCATCAATTTAAGATATTGTATAGATATTAAAGATAAATTTCAAGAAAATCTTCAAGAATTACAATTCAAGACCCATCAACTATCAACCTACTACATGTACTGGGGCACATGGAAGAACAATTTCATATTCTGGGTAGCCTTTACATACCTGGATGAAGATTGTACAGATCTTCAAGGAAATCTTGACCTTGAACTTGGAAAGCATTAAGCTATCTCTTCTTCTCCTCTCAAACTCCACGCTTAGACTTAGAAGAATGTAAATTTTTGAAACCCTTTCGTACAGATTTTGTCTTAAAAACACATTTTGGAACTTAAAAATGGGTTGAAAATGACCAAAATGCCCTTCTCAAAATTAAAAGAAAATGTTTTAAAATTTGTACACTGGTCCGCGACGCGCCAGGGGCGCGAACCAGTGTATTTCACAAAATTTTTCCAAAATTCAATTCCCGTCGAAAATTTAAAAAATTACTAAGTGTGCCTCCGCATCACGCAAAGGACGCAGACAAACACTATTTTTATATTAATTAGCAAAAATTATTTTTCAATCCAGTTGCTCTTAAATCGGTTCGAGACCATATTCCCACTCAATTTTTTATGTTGATCGCAAATCCGAGCTCGAATTTCCCATCGAAGCTTTGGAAGATGCGTTGTGCGCATGATTACATTTTAGGGGCATTTTGGTAATTTTATGGGTGCTACATTATCTCCCCTTTGGGATCATTCATCCTCGAATGATGAGTAAAGGTAGGATAAAAGCACGAGTAACCTCAAAACTCATCTCATTCCTTACTCGAGAACTCTCGAACTCTCAACTATCCATCACCTATCTATCTCTATCATAGACTCGGGAACTAGACTCAATGCATCAAATTCAAGAATTAAACTTTAATAGCATTAAGGATAGTGACTTTACCTTCAACGTCATCGTCATTTGGCCCAAATAGGTGTGGGTATTTGAGTTTAATCCCTTCCTCAGCTTCCCACGTAGCTTCCTCAACAAATTAATTCCTCCATAGAACTTTGACGGAGGCTATCCCTTTGTTCCTCAACTTACGAACTTATCGATCATGGATTTGGA